>MJUU01039052.1:19599-32603 GCA_002080025.1 Modiolus philippinarum
GCTCCGGAAGGGTAAGCATGTCCTGCTCTGTTAACAGCACCCGTCACACTGTGAGTGAGTCAATCTAAGAAAAAGTCAAAATGGTATAGTCAAATCCGGGAAGACATGACTCTAGCTGAAAATGTCCGCTTTCACTGGCACTTCATATCTTTCAGTGATGTAAAGGTGACGGTCATAGAATTTCTTGAGGGATGAAATTAACAGAGGCTGAATAAATCCCTGACTTACCAGTTCTTGTCACAGTGTTTTTGCTCTGTTTTAAAAATTGCAGTAGAAACTGTATGCTCGACAGTAACGAATCAACTGTGAAATGTACACTACATAGGCTGGAGAGGTAGGTATATTGCCGCCAAGAAAGAAAAAGTTCACAACTGAGAAGTTAAATTTATATTGCTTGTTTTATAGCTTAAATTTCAAACGTCCATCTTCGTCAATATACAACAAAAGATAAACAAGTTTCAAAATTGTTCACCAACCTCACACATTGTTAGTGTTGTGCCATGTCCTTTACATTTTGCTTACAGATACATATATGTTATTTGCAATTTAAGGGCTATAAAAGTTAGCAAAAAGGGCAATAAAATTAAACAACTATGATTTTTCTTTGTTTTAGGAACGGTGTATCATTGATATTTTTATCAATACTAGGAAAAGGAAAGATAACCAAAACTGCAATCTGTAATGAAACTTTTCAGAACCGTTCGACTTGAGTCGACATTCAGCCTGTTTGTATAAGTAACGGATTTGACTTTACAACTGGATTTAACATTTACATCACGGCGTGTGCCTGAGCAGGAGATGCGTACGCTACAGGTGTCCCTGATCTTACCTGTGGTTTTTATATAGGTACGTGTTGTGCATCTGTATGTTTGTTTCATCTCTGTGTTGTCTTTGTATCTTTGTGTTTCCGATATTGCCATTGTGTTTGAATAACTCTTTTTATCCCCGCACTTTCGAAGAAAGTTCGGGGATAATGTTATACCCTCCGTCTATCCGTCCGTCCGTCTGTCCGTCCGTCCGTCCGTCCGTCACACTTTTCTTGTGACTCAAACTCCTCCCACATTTTTGGATTTAGGGATTTAATTTTGTTGTAGAATTGTTGCATATAGTCTGCAGATGCCCAATAAGCTTTCGGATTTTCGATATTAGTCTTGGTGCAAACAAGAGGCCCCATGATGTAAATTTTTGCACATGTGGCATGTGACACAAACTCCTCCTACATTTATGGATTTAGGGATTTAATTTTGCTATAGAATTGTTGCATATAGTCTGTAGATGCGCAATAAGCTTTCGGATTTTTCATATTGGTCTTGGTGCAAACAAGAGGCCCCATGATGTCAATTTTAAGAAAGACCCAAAGATGTGGATTAGACACATTGTGACGCAAACTCCTCCTACATTTTTGGATTTAGGGATCAAATCTTTATGCAGAATTGTCGCATATAGTCTATAGATTTGCAATAAGCTTTTGGAATTTTGGTTCCGGTTCCAACTTTGGTAAATTTCCTCAAAATGTCAAAGACACTTATTTTTTTCTTAATTTTGGCATATTATCTTATATTCTGACAAGTGTTTGGTAAAAATCAAAATTCTGATAACTTAGGATTCTGAAAGGCGGTTCCAAATTTGGTAAATTTCCTGGAAGTCTCAAAGACCACTAATTTTTTGGAATTCTACCTAGCAATCGTATTTAAAATGTTTGTTTAGTTTAGGACAAACATTTTCATCAATTGGATTTCAAAAATATTTGATTCCAATTTTGGTAAATTTCCTTAAAGTCTCAAAGACCACTTATTTTTTGGAATTCCACCTAGCAACCATACTTAAAATGTTTGTGTAGTTTAGCATGAACATTTTCATCAATTGGATTTCAAAAATATTTGATTCCAATCTTGGTAAATTTCCTTAAAGTCTCAAAGACCACAGACTTATTTTTTGGAATTCTACCTAGCAAACATACTAAAATTGTTTATTTAGTTTAGGAAAAACATTTTCATCAACTGGATTTCAAAAGTGGTAGATTCCAATTTTGGTAAATTTCCTGAAAGTCTCAAAGACCACTTATTTTTTGGAATTCTACCTAGCAACCATACTTAAAATGTTTGTGAAGTTTAGAACGAACATTTTCATAAATTAGATTTCAAAAATATTTGATTCCAATTTTGGTAAATTTCCTAAAAGTCTCAAAGACCACTTATTTTTTTTTAATTCTACCTAGCAAACATACTAAAATTGTTTATTTAGTTTAGGAAAAACATTTTCATCAACTGGATTTCAAAAGTGGTAGATTCCAATTTTGGTAAATTTCCTGAAAGTCTCAAAGACCACTTATTTTTTGGAATTCTACCTAGCAACCATACTTAAAATAATTGTGAAGTTTAGAACGAACATTTTCATAAATTAGATTTCAAAAATATTTGATTCCAATTTTGGTAAATTTCCTAAAAGTCTCAAAGACCACTTATTTTTTTTTTATTCTACCTAGCAAACATACTAAAATTGTTTATTTAGTTTAGGAAAAACATTTTCATCAACTGGATTTTAAAAGTGGTAGATTCCAATTTTGGTAAATTTCCTGAAAGTCTCAAAGACCACTTATTTTTTGGAATTCTACCTAGCAACCATACTTAAATTGTTTATTTAGTTTAGGAAAAACATTTTCAACAACTGAATTTCAAAAATATTGATTCCAATCTCGGTAAATTTCCTGAAAGTCTCAAAGACCACTTATTTTTTGGAATTCTACTTAGCAACCATATATCCTAGAATTTCTTTTAGTAACAAAAATGACTATCAATAGGTAGATTTAAAAGATAATGAAAAAAATATGCCAAGGGTGTATAACAACTGTTTTCTGTGTCAAACAGGGAGTGCGGGGATAGCTGTCGTTTCCGACAACATCTAGTTTAGTTTTAGACTCACTGACGGTTCGGTCTTACTATATTACCTATACAATTAAAAAATAACGATGCTTGATACTTGCGGTATAGATGAGGTTAACATGTCCGGAGTAAGACTCATTGCTTATTTTAGACAGGAGTTTGTCTCTCCTGCAGTGTGGAGTCCGTAAAAAGATTCCCCGTGCGAGAGATTTATGCTCTTTATACATTTCAGGTATGGTGAACTTGTGCTTGAGAGAATTTCTCATATGGATGCACTATCACACTTTCGAATTTTGGCATTCTATTTTTGTAATTTCAAAATGTGATCTGACCACCTGTTAAAATTGCCCACATCTCACTGATTTATACAGCCAAGTTTTCTCACAATCGACTTGATGAGTGCCCTGTGCTTGTCTATTTGTTGTGATTGTCCACCAGCTGGGGAAACTGGTGCTTTTGTCGGGCAACGGATGACAGTGATTGTAAGACCACTTTGCCAGTTTACTTAATGTTTGTTGACAATCCCGCATCTATGGCCGGAATAAACATGGATGTGGCATTGCTCGACATCTAGCAATGAATTCCGCTCAAACCGGTGCTAGGGGCCGTCTTGAACTTACTATGAGGTATGGGCAAAGCTCATTGTTGAAGGCCTCATGGTGACTTCAAGATGAAGAACAACAATAAAAGCGTTGTTCCATTGCTTTTTACCATGTATTTATAGAGATTTTGTCTCATGTGCATTTACTCCATATCCCTTCATTGCTTACTTTTGGTTTCTGCGAAGTTTGTGTCTTCTTAGATTTCTTCTTCTTTTTCAGTTTTTTAAAACTACGTCCTGGGCGAAGCAAACATGCATGGTTTGTACTTGTAAACGATTTTGAATCAAAATTGTGCAGGATTTAACATCGACTTTGGTTGAAGATTTGACCTAAAAGATCGATTAAAATCGGATAAGTCCGGTTCTAGTTCTTTTACTAGAATTACCTCTAAACTTGGGCATAATTTTGTGAAATTGTAATACAAAGGTATGTTAAATTATTCCAAAAGAGTAATAAGGTAGTCCGCTGTCTATACTGGACAGAAAGAAAAGGAAATGTTAGCATATATAAATACTCATTGTAACCGTTACTTTGATTTTTTTTAACCACAAATAATCTATTTATCAAAATAATCTCAATACAATAATTATGTAGAGCATCACTTAATGTTCTTTGTTAGACTGCACTAACTACCAAGGGCTGTGGTAAGTTGTAAAAATAAACAATTATAAAAAAAATTAGCATTCACATATTATTAATATTTTGTTTTATCAACGCTATATTCCTATTACAAGTCCCAAACTCTACTCGTAAATTAAATTCTTGGATGAATTTATTTTGTACGTTGTTCGGGAACAAAACAAGTATTGGCTCTTCAAAAAGCTAGTTTGACGCCAGCATTCTTTTACCCAGACAATAAAAGGTATATCTTCTCTAATGATTTACCAGAATTTCCTAGCTTCATATTCGTAACGGTTTACCAAACAAAGCTCACTATATACATTGTAATTCAATAATTGCGGTTCTCCTGATCTATAGGAAGAAAATACTTAACAATTAAACGCTTGTTATTTATTCCTAAACTGTCGGCTAGCTCAAGGAGCCTAGTCTGCTGGTAAAACACTGTCCACTACGGAATAATGATCAAACTCAAAACTCCCTGAAGGGTTTGGTAAAGAATTATCATAGATTTCAGTAGTCATCGGCAGTATCAGTGAGAGGCCAGTATACCTGTAATATCTTCAGGTCATTGGATCCCAATTTAACGGAATCCTAAAGAATATCCCGTCAATATCCCCTATTACGTAAAGAATGTAAGTTACGTCCCAGTTTTTCTGGATTTTTATCAGTTTTTGACATTTTTTAACAACATTTCCATAAAATCGAGGGTGAGAAATGCCCTTAGTAATAAGCTGTTTGCGAGTCGCACCATATTTAGAAATCAAATCTTCATATCTTCTATAAAACTTCTTAAAGGTGTTAATCAATTTATGAAATCTGTAACCTTGTTGTAAAAGTTTGGATGTGATAGTAAGGTTACGCTCATTAAAGTCGTCAAGAGTAGAACAGACGCGTGCGAATCGTACATTTGTGTGTACTAGTTGTGATATATACACCCCGTATGATGGAGCTACAGGAACGTCGCCATCAAGAAAAGGGAAATTAGTAATTGTGAAATCAAAATCATCCCTTTTATAATAAATTTTAGTTTTAATTTTGCCAGAGTCAATGATGATAGTAAGATCAAGAAATGGGCAGTATTTAGAATCATCGTTTGCTTTATTAAGTTTCAGTTCTTGCGGGTATATTAGGTCGACATAGTCTAAAAACTGGGGATTGTCAAAAGTAAGGATATAATAGATGTACCTGCTGTTATCGTTGAAAATTGAAATAAGTTGATCACTGTTTTGTAGTTTTTTCATAAAGTCCCGTTCGTAACAGAACAGAAAAAGATCTGCAATGAGAGGTGCACAGTTTGTACCCATGGGAATTCCAATGACCTGTCGATAAAGGATGTGCCAAAACGAACAAAAATATTGTCCAGCAAAAAATTCAGTGCCTTAATCATGTCATCACAAGTCCAGGAACTATGATTATTGTAAATGATATTAGAGAAGAATCCTTGCTTTTTATTACAACAAATGAACTGTAGACCAGAAAATTTGAAAGACCATTTAATAAGTTGTCCCAATTTTTATTTAATCAATTTATGTGGAAGGGTTGTATAGAGTGTAGAAAAATCATAACTGTCAATAGACGAAACTGGTCTTTTTATTGATTGTAATTTATCTAAAACTTCAATGGAATTTCTTACACTCCAAAAGTAATTTACACCAGAGTTTTGATAGTTTTTTTCACAGTATTTGATAACTAACTCTTTAATACAGGTGAACGCACTGGTTAAATGGATGGATAAATTAGTGGTAGAACAGTTACTCGATGCCGAAATAAAAAGATGTTTGTAGGGATTTTTGTGAAGCTTAGGAACCCAGTACATACTAGGCAAGGTATTATCTTTGGGTGGAACTTGGAGCATTTTTGTATCGTTGATTTGCTGTTTGGTTAATGATTTTTCTTCAAAATTAGTACGTTTGAAAGTGTAAGACTTTGATAATTCATTTTGTTGGACATCGATGTAGTATTTCTTTCAAATAATAGAAACGTTGTTAGAGGCTTTGTCAACTGGTACAAATACATATTTATTACTAAGATCTTTTAATTTTAACTTAATTCTGTTTACAGACAGGATAGGCGGTGACTCTTTATAATTATCTTTATAAAAATTTATTCTATTGGTGACTTTGGTAATAATTTTATCTCTGAACATATTGAGTGCGTGTTTGTCTGCACTTTCTCGTTTGCACCATTTTATACAATAGTTGGTAACTGCGTCTTTAATAATATCAAAACAAGATTGCCAGTTAATTTTCGAAGGTGGGCGATATTTAGGCCCCTTTCTAAAGAAATTCCTAACTTCTTTATCATCGATGATGTTCAAGTTCCCGGTTAATATATGTCCGCACGGGTCAAAGCGATATGGTGATGTGGAACAATCTCAGCTGCTTGGGTAGTTCTCCTCAAAATTAGCATCACAGGTTATAGAAGAGTAATTGAAAAAAATACTTCTAGTAGGCTTTTTGTAAGAGAAGGAAATGACAGGCATGTCTTGGTTGTCAAAATAAACGGGAACAAGTTTTTGAATGTCAGGGTACCTTATAATGCCTGCGATGTCGATCAGATCATTGCCTTTATTTATATATTTTATTTTCAAAAATTGTTTTACATGTTCATCAGGTTTGTCGATTCTCGGATAAAGCCGATGAAAGTAGAAAGTATCAATAATTATGGAACATTCATACAGCGGACTATTTACAGACATGGTATCACATTCCAAAGAGATTTTGTAAAGTTGATTAACAGGAATTGAGCAGAGTTTAGTAAACAATCCATGTCGTCCATTGCTTTTGAAAACAGTATACAGATCTTTAACATTTACGAGGTTTTTACGTTTGTTTTTTATGTTATAATTCACTCTTCGACCATGTGACCTGCGATGGCGTTATTTCGGAGAAGAAATACTCATGATGTCAATGGAAGCGCGCTGAGAAATGTTTCCTTGACCCATGATGTTGTCATTTAGACCTAAAGGGTAAGCTGTCTGAAGTTTCTGTATCCAAGGGAGTTCACATTGTCTTCTTGATCTTACAAATTCTCTCTTGGATTGGTCAGGGGATTTTTCTACAATTTCAAGAGGTTGAATTTTAATAAACTTTCTATCATGATATAAATCGAGCAATGTTGATAAATGTAAGATCTAAACTTTTTCGGGAACCGAATGCGATACAAGTGCTCCTGGGTGCGTCGTTTTAAAGGACGACCAGTTTCCCCTACGTACTGAATTCCACAGCCTGGTTTAGTTCAGGTAATCAAATATACCAGGCTGGCTGTTTGTAAGGAGATGTCAACGGGGAATTTGATGGTAAAGTTCCTGCCATTGACATTAGATTTTACAGTATTCTCCTGGACGAGGCGAGGACAAGTAGCGCATTTCCTGGCGTCGCACTTTTGAATTTTAGAAAATCCACGATTGCTCTTGTTAAACAAAGAAGCTGTTGTATATCTAGATGTTTGTATTGATAGACATAATTTGGGTATTTTTAGAGGAGTGAGTCTGACTACCAGATTTAGTCCCGAAACAGGTAAATTAGCCAAATTTGAGTGTGAAGAGGCAATCGTGGATTTGATCGAGCGTTTTTTTTAAATTATATTTATACTGTACCATGAGCGTCAAAAATATCTTTTATCTAAATCATGACATTGTAACTCTGAATGAACGGTCATTGCCAATGCATTCTGTCACCTGTAAAAAAGCCCTTAAACACCACAATCACGGGGAATAGTTTTACCAACTCAACACTGCAGTCGTGATTAAAGGGATGCAAAAATTAATATAAGAAAGATAACAGGAAACACCTACAATGGCCGTAAACCACAATCACATGCCACAATCCACCAGGAAACCGCACGAGAAAAACAATAAAATGACAAAAGACAAACATGGACAACGATAGGAACGATAGAAGTGTTAATGTAGAAAATAATGCGTGTTTATTTATATGCCAACAGCACGCTTAAAGAATGGTAACGTTATATAATGTCATGTAAAATACTTTCGCGGAAAAATCAATAAATGAAAATACCGATCGTAAGTGTCAATTTATAAAGTAAGTGAGAACCGAACCGTCAATCAAAAGAACGAAGAATCCATGGACAATGGCAACATCGGACACACTAAGAAACAAGGACACCACTTAAGTACGGGACAAAAATTTGCAATGATATTGTTGTAACCTTATATCAATCAAATGAACACATGTCACTTCATTGACCGACATGCAATGCAAAAATGAACGCTTTACCTAAATGCAATGCGACCATGGACGCCTTACCGGATGTGCCTTTTCTGATTCTAATATTGTCTGACGCCGTGAAGTCAGACAATAAGATTTATATAGAGAAAAACTGATTATCGATTAAAATGTAGATAAACGAGAAATAGTCTTTATCTCAAATCTTATAACCTAAAATGAGATGATTTAATTCTATCTAGAGAGATATTTTTCTCATGAATAAAATATCATATCTTTGACCAGAAATTTTCTAAACAAGGGCATGATATATAATAATGCATGTAATCTTCTTAATTTCCACAATCTTAACAGGATTAATGAAGAAAAGATAACATGAAACACATTCAATGGCCGAACACTACAATCACTATGATGCCACAATCAACTTGGGAATTGCACAGGAAAAACAACAAAATGACAAAAGACAAATATAGACAACGATAGGAACTCGAGATAGCTGGACTTGGTACCGGCACTAGCAACAGCTAGCGGTAGGGTTAAACCGGTTTATGGGTACACAAACCTCCCTTTCTCTATCCCGTTTCCCTATAATATAATAAACATACAAATAAAACCCAATACAGGTAGACCACCCAACTCCATAGCCACAATTTTGAAAAGGAAAGAATAAGACAAAACGTAATTTAGAAAGATGGGTCAAGCATTAATATTGTTCGCCGCTAAACTGCCAGGTAGCTCAAGAAGCCTAGTCTGCTGGTAAAACACTATCGCACTACGGAATAAGGGAGCTTGGTTTGATATTTTCTATTCTAATAGAAGCTTTTTGTTGGAATAATAAATTCTATTAATTTCCATCTGAACATTTTCACTTGTGTTCTTGTAAATATCTACAAAAACACATAAATCATCTTTACACATAACATCTGAAATGTTTAATATACGAACTCATTTTCCTAATCCTATCGACTTTTTAGTTGTTTAGCTCTTAAAATTTTATGTTATACGAATATAATTTGTGTATGAGGTCGCTGCGATGTTATATTGACCTTTGAAAATCATATCGACCGACGATGAAATCCGAGGTCGATATGCTTTTCCGGGTTGATACATCGTATCGACCTCACGCATAGACTATAATATTACTATTTTATTAATTAACAGACACACTAAATAGGTCACTTTTTAGTGTATCTATTAATTAATAAAATGTATTGTATGATCTCGAACGTGGTTCTGCTGTCTTTTCGATTTTCTTAGATAATGAAAAGGCATTTGATCGGATATGGCAAGATGGACTATTTTATAAATTGTGGAATATTGGAATAACTGGGAAAATGTGGCGAATCATATTTACTTCTTATAAAACTTCACCGGTACATGTATTCCTTATCAAGCAGAGTATTTCGTCTTACTCGGGGCGTTGGTCAAGGACGTGAGTTATCGGCCTGGCTCTTTGGTTTGTTTATCAACGACTTGATACTTGAACTGATTGAAAGTAATTGTGGTCTTTAAATTAGTCATGTACAAATACCAAACGTCTTACTCGCAGATGATATGACACTATTTATACGGGCGTCAAGTTGGTTACTTATTCCTCATTCCTTATTCGTTACTTATTCCTTATTCCTTATTCGTTACTTATTCCTTACTTATTCCTTATTCGTTACCTATTCCTTATTTGTTACTTATTCCTTAATCACATTTTTTTTTTATTTTCGATATCGTGGATATGGCGTTATTATTATTGCGTTAAATATTTATAGAACGCGGAAGTAAATTGAATTTATAAATCCTCTGCATTTCAAGAAAACAAAGAAGATGTTAACTGTCATTACCATTGAAAAATTACTCTAAATAGTGTAAGGGTAGAAAACGAATATGTAACAAATAAGGTGAAGGGTATAAACATGTAAACAAGTTGGATTCACAAGTTATCAGGCGCGGATTCATAGGTGGGCTCACCCGGCGTACGCCCCCCCCCCCCAAAAAAAAGGAGGGGGAGACAGGTATGAACATGCAAACAGGGTTGATTTACACTTATAGCACAGCTCTAGCACTATTCACAAGAAAAAATGCATTCCCGAGTTGTAACGGGTCGAAAACTAATAAATAGCGAATAAGGAACGAATAAGTAACAGCGTTCCAGGAGAGACTGGAGACGGATATAAACATGCAAACAGGGAGGATTCACAACTAAAAGCACACCTCTACCACTAAATACCAGAAAAAATGCATTCCCTAGCTGTAACGGGTCGAAAACGAATAAATAGCGAATAAGAAACGAATAAGTAACAGCGTCCCGGGAGAGAGTTGAGACGGATATTAACATGTAAACAGGGTGGACTCACAACTAAAAGCACATCTCTACCACAAAATACCAGAAAAAAATGCATTCCCGAGTTGTAACGGGTCGAAAAATAATAAATAGCGAATAAGGAACGAATAAGTAACAGCGTTCCAGGCCCGGAGAGAATGGAGACGGATATAAACATGCAAACAGGATGGATTCGCAACTAAAAGCTCACCTCTACCACTAAATACCAGAAAAAATGCATTCCCTAGCTGTAACTGGTCGAAAACGAATAAATAGCGAATAAGGAACGAATAAGTAACAGCGGCCCAGGAGAGAGTGGAGACGGATATAAACATGTAAACAGGGTGGAATCATGACTAAAAGCTCATATCTAGCATAAAATACCAGAAAAAATGCATTTCCGAGTTGTAACGGGTCGAAAACGAATAAATGGCGAATAAGGAACGAATAAGTAACAGCATTCCAGGAGAGAGTGGAGACGGATATTAACATGTAAACAGGGTGGATTCACAACTTTAAGTAGAAATCTAGCACTAAATACCAGAAAAAAATGCATTCCCGACTTGTAACGGGTCGAAAACAAATAAAAAGCAAATAAGGAACGAAAAAGTAACAGCGTCCCGGGAGAGAGTGGAGACGGATATTAACATGTAAACAGGGTGGATTCACAGCTAAAAGCACAACTCTACCACAAAATACTAGAAAAAAAAATGCATTCCGGAGTTGTTACTGGTCGAAAAATAATAAATAGCGAATAAGGAACGAATAAGTAACAGCGTTCAAGGAGAGAGTGGAGACGGATATAAACATGCAAACAGGGCGGAATCACAACTAAAAGCACACCTCTACCACTAAATACCAGAAAAAATGCATTCCCTAGCTGTAACGGGTCGAAAACGAAAAAACAGCCAATAAGGAACGAATAAGTAACAGCGTCCCAGGAGAGATTGGAGACGGATATAAACATGTTAACAGGATGGATTCATGACTAAAAGCTCATATGTAGCACAAAATACCAGAAAAAATGTATTTCCGAGTTGTAACGGGTCGAAAACGAATACATGTTGTAAATAGCGAAAAAAGAACGAATAAGTAACAGCGTCCCGGGAGAGAGTGGAGACGGATATTAACATGTAAACAGGGTGGATTCACAACTTCAAGTAGAAATATAGCACTAAATACTAGAAAAAATGCATTTCCGAGTTGTAACTGGTCGAAAACGAATAAATAGCGAATCAGGAACGAATCAGTAACAGCATTCCAGAAGAGAGTGGAGAAGGATATCAACATGAAAACAGGGTGGATTCACAACTAAAAGCACACCTCTACCACTAAATTCCAGAAAAAATGCATTCCCTAGCTGTAACGGTTCGAAAACGAATAAATAGCCAATAAGGAACGAATAAGTAACAGCGTCTCAGGAGAGAGTGGAGACGGATATAAACATGTAAACAGGGTAGATTCATGACTAAAAGCTCATATGTAGCACATAATACCAGAAAAAAAAATGCATTTCCGAGTTGTAACGGGTTGAAAACGAATAAATAGCGAATAAGGAACGAATAAGTAACAGCGTCCCGGGAGAGAGTGGAGACGGATATTAACATGTAAACAGGGTGGATTCACAAATTCAAGTAGAAATCTAGCACTAAATACCAAAAAAATGCATTTCCGAGTTGTAACGGGTCGAAATCGAATAAATAGCGAATAAGGAACGAATAAGTAACAGCATTCCAGAAGAGAGTGGAGAAGGATATCAACATGTAAATAGGGTGGATTCAAACCGACAAGTACAACCCTAGCACTAAATACCAGAAAAAAAAGCATTTCCGAGTTGTAACGGGTCGAAAACGAATAAGTAGCGAATAAGGAACGAATAAGTAACAGAGTTCCAGGAGAGAGTGGAGACGGATATAAACATGCAAACAGGATGTATTCACAACTAAAAGCACAACTCTAGCACTAAATACCAGAAAAAATGCATTTCCGAGTTGTAACGGATCGAAAACGAAGAAGTAGCGAATAAGGAACGAATAAGTAACAGCGTTCCATGAGAGAGTGGCGAAGAATATAAACATGTAAACAGGAAGGATTGACAACTACAAGTACAATTCTAGCACAAAATACCAGAAAAAGTGCATTCGCGAGTTGTAACGGGTCGAAAACGAATAAATAGCGAATAAGAAACGAATAAGTGACAGCGTCCCGGGAGAGAGTGGAGACGGATATGAACATGTAAACAGGGTTGATTCACAACTAAAAGCACATCTCTACCACAAAATACCAGAAAAAAAATGCATTTCCGAGTTGTAACGGGTCGAAAAATAATAAATAGCGAATAAGGAACGAATAAGTAACAGCGTTCCAGGAGAGAGTGGAGACGGATATAAACATG
>MJUU01039052.1:33582-50044 GCA_002080025.1 Modiolus philippinarum
GAATAAGGAACGAATAAGTAACAGCGTCCCGGGAGAGAGTGGAGACGGATATTAACATGTAAACAGGGTGGATTCACAACTAAAAGCACATCTCTACCACAAAATACCAGAAAAAAAAATGCATTACGGAGTTGTAACGGGTCGAAAAATAATAAATAGCGAATAAGGAACGAATAAGAAACAGCGATCCAGGAGAGAGTGGAGACGGATATTTTCATGTAAACAGAGTTGATTTACAACTAAGAGCACAACTCTAGCACTAAATACCAAAAAAATGCATTTCCGAGTTGTAACGGGTCGAAAACGAATAAAAAGCGAATAAGGGACGAATAAGTAACAGCATTCCAGAAGAGAGTGGAGAAGGATATCAACATGTAAACAGGGTGGATTCAAACCTACAAGTACAACCCTAGCAATAAATACCAGAAAAAAAGCATTTCCGAGTTGTAACGGGTCGCAAACGAATAAATAGTGAATAAGGAACGAATAAGTAACAGCGTCCCGGGAGAGTGGAGACGGCTATTAACATGTAAACAGGATGGATTAACAACTAAAAGCACATCTCTACCACAAAATACCAGAAAAAAATGCATTCCCGAGTTGTAACGGGTTGGAAAAATAATAAATAGCGAACTGGAACGAATAAGTAACAGCGTTCCAGGAGAGAGTGGAGATGGATATAAGCAAATAAACAGGGTGGATTCATGACTAAAAGCTCATATCTAGCACAAAATACCAGAAAAAATGAATTTCCTAGTTGTTACGCGTCGAAAACGAATAAATAGCGAATAAGGAACGAATAAGTAACATCGTCCCGGGAGAGAGTGGGGACGGATATTAACATGTAAACAGGGTGGATTCACAACGAAAAGCACATCTCTACCACAAAATACCAGACAAAAATGCATTACGGAGTTGTAACGGGTCGAAAAATAATAAATAGCAAATAAGGAACGAATAAGTAACAGCGTTCCAGGAGAGAGTGGCGAACAAAATAAACATGTAAACAGGGTGGATTCACAACTTCAAGTACAATTCTAGCACTAAATACCAGAAGAACATGCATTTCTGAGTTGTAACGGGTCGAAAACGAAGAAGTAGCGAATAAGGAACGAATAAGAAACAGCGTTCCAGGAGAGAGTGGGGAAGGATATAAACATGTAAACAGGGTGGATTCACAACTACAAGTACAACTCTAGCACTAAATACCAGAAAAAAATGCGTTTTCAAGTTGTAACCGGTCGAAAACTAATAAATAGCCAATGAGGAACGAATAAGTAACAGCGTTCCAAAAGAGAGTTGAGAAGGATATTAACATGCAAACAGGGTGGATTCACAACTACAAGTACAACTCTAGCACAAAATACCAGAAAAAACGAATAAAAATCGAATAAGGAACGAATAAGTAACAGCGTCTCAGGAGAGAGGGGAGATGTGTATGATAATGTCAACAGGCTAAATTTATATCCAATACAGCTCTAGCACTGTTTACAAGAAAAATTGCATTTCCGAGATCTACTTATTCTGATAGGGTTTGGTTAAAAGAGCTTAACCGATCCTTTCAGCACTTATGAACCCATTTGGGAGTACCTTTAATAGATTTTACTTAGTACCTTTATTTCCTTCTTTTGAGATGAAACCATTCCTATGGCACCTTATCTTTTGTGTGCTTCTCCTATAATCTCTGCTAATACATTAATTCTTCCTTTTCTGTTGTTTGCTCCCTCTTGATGAATGCTATTGTTCCTTGGAGATTAGTTCATTATTTAGCATTGTTGTATAGGATTTCCCTGTATATCCTCTATCTTATTTACTGAACCTGCATGATTTCTTTTCGTTTTTTTTTTTATCAAATTAAAGCATTATTTTCTGAAGTATTTTCATATCTGGTGTTTATTATTGGTTATCGAGGTGAACGGATAAAATAATACCTCTTTTTGTGCTCATCTTTCGCACTGTATCTCGTGTTTTCAACTTGTAATAATACTTTTGTCAACTACTGTATTTCCAACCCTCCTGTGTTGTTTTTTTTCAAAGACAAAGCCATCATTTATATTTATTGTACCAAGTACCAAATATTTTATTTGTTCCTTTATGAAGTATTACCTTCAAAACGTTACTCTTATATGCTTCTATAGGCAAATGTTTCTTATTTATCCCCGTATTTCCCTGATCATAATTCACACTGAACTTGCAAAAATGCCTTTTTAAATTAAATTCAAGAATAACATTTAACCATTATAGGAAATGCTATCTTAAACTAAAGGTATTGTGGCCTAGTGGGTCACAGAAGGATACCTCCACTCCATATTTTTTTAGAAACAGCAAAAAATGAAAATATTAAAGTAAGAGGAGCATATCAACATTATGTCACAAGGACTGTGTTAAAAGTTTCATAAAAATCGATTCAGTGTTTCAAAAGTAGCTGATAGGAAAGATATCCCCATTTGCAAAGTCCATGTTTTACTACGTGAATCTGTGTTAAAGTTTCATGAAAATCTATTCAGTGGTTCATTGTTTATTTGGATTTCGTTTGGTTCAATGTATTTCAAACTTTTTTTGTAATTATGCATCCCTAGTGCTGCTAAGTAGAAATTAATTTCTGAAATTGCAAGACACCTCAATAAAATTATTTGAGGTATGGAGTTAATAGTGTCTTATGGTCTAGTGTGCATTTACTCCATATCCTTTTCTAAAAAAAAATTACGGACGAGTATAGGATAAGAGATGGGTATCAACTTGTAATGTATCAATCAAATAAGATACTGAAATTGGAGTATGTCACAAAGACTGTATTAAACTTTCATGAAAATCTATTTGCTAATAGCAATATGGCTAAGTCCTTGTGTTGCTACGGAAAATCCCAAAAATAAATTTAAGTCAAATACTGAAATAGGTGCCGCACAACTTCATTTTGGCTCAAACTGTGTTACAGTTTCATGTAAATCTATTCAATGGTTAGGAAGAGTAGCAGATAAGAGGAGGGTACACTCATTTGTATTGAACAGACAGAAAGACAGACGACCTTATCGCTATATACCCAACTTTTCAAGCGGGAGTATAAGTTATAGTCATTAAACAATCAAGTCGGTATATCAGTGACCTTACTTGACTAGACTGACATGGGAGGTCGGGTGAGCAGGTCACTCCCATCGTGCAGGTTGAATATCATATACCGAAATGCACAGGAAGACCCTTTCACAGGTGTCTTGTTATTGACGTCAAAAGTGGGCCAATTTGAATTTAAAAATGAATATACCGAAGTATATATTTTTTTCATAATTTAATGATAGTCTTGAAATAAAAAAAAATAAAACTTTGAACTTAAAGGTCAAATTAATTCAATCAAAATGACAACATGTTTCTTTTTCAACGATTCATGATTACATGATTACTGGCGCGTTCTAAAGCTGATTATTTGATTTGCAATGTGCTATTTTAAATGATGATTACATTATCACATTTATTTGAATACTAAAGAAAATGCTTAATTACTGAAGAAAATAGTTCTTGACTATGTGATTACCAAACAAAAAAGTAGTCATTACATGATTTCTAGGAAACCCGCGACAGAGCCTCATTTTCCTTTCACTTGTCATATTGGGACAAAAATACCTTGTAAGTACATCATCAAGTACAATGAACCCTGACCTGTGCAGTATATGAGTGAGGTAGTTAATGCACACTCCGGGTGTACATTAAATGATTTATACGCACAGCAAGGACAAAGGAAAAAGGCTCATGTCATGTGTTGAAGAAGTATAATGTATACCCATTTCTATAATATATTTGTGCAAAGTTTACCCTTCTTATATAAGTAAACAATGTAGCTGAAAACAGCATTAAAAGCGAATGTTTTTCTCCATATTTTAGATTTTGTGTCAGTTTGCATGACAATAAAAACCAACAGTAACTATAAGGGTTGTTGCATCCCTTTTTACACCCCATTCAGCAAGATTTTGCAATTATTTTGTAGAGATTTGGCCTTCGTTTTCTGTAACATTTAGCTGATTATTGATAAAATTTCTACGGTTACATATTTAAAGGGAAAACATAAAATCAAGAAACCCAAGCCATCATTCTTTGCTTCAATCAACACATTTGAAATTCAATATATATATATTTGGCAATTTTAATAAGCATATATACTCACAAAACAACAATAATGCAACCAGCATATGAAGACACACCATTGTAATCTTTGTTTAAATGAATTACCAACCACAGTTTGTCTTGTTATGTAGAAACAAAAATACAGTAGGAATGGATAAAATAAAAGGTAACTATTAACATAAGTTTGATATCGGTAACAACATAATAAACTATCTATTTTTGTCCTTTTTTATTTTAAATTTTAAACCAGTGGAAATATGCATGGATGTTCGCCAAATGTAAAGTTGTTACATGTGTTAAAAATTTTAATCATAGTTTCGGTCCTGAAAAGAGTACACACAATACAAGTCGCCATACTAAAGCTTCAGACCAAATATCAAATAAATTGTACATATGGCAGCTTAGATATCTCAAACAAAAAATTTGTGTGATACATGTGTTCAAAATTACAATCATACTACCAGAAAAATAGGAAGTATAAAAGCGACGGACCTGAAAATGGGAGACACGGTACAAGTGACCATACTAAAGCTCCAGACAAAATATCAAATCAATTGTGCGTATAGAAGCTGAGAAATCTTTCGGACGTATTATAAATCTCTTAATAATCTAGTACACTCAAAATTTGAAAACTATGTGACTTAAAATTGAAATATAGAAAGGAGCCTGAATTCAATAAAACACTGTCAGTTTTTTCCTTATGGAATTTAATATGTTAAGACATGTAATTAGCCAATGACAGAGAAACAGAATATGGCAAAAATTCAACACTTTTGATTTGAAGTTTGTCACCCCTTCAGTCTCCATTGGCTATTCAGGCTTGTTAGGATCTAGTCCGATACATACTCCTGATTTCTAAATAAAAGCAGTAAATTTGAGAAACAAATTGCTTTAAAAGACATCAACAATGAATAAAAGTGTTTTAGACCATTTGAAATAAAACTCAATGAAATCCAAGTTTTCCACAAGCACTTTAAATACCAAGATCCTGTCTTAAATTTCTTCTAAGGGTAACAGAGTCAACCTAAAACAAACAAGAGGATCTCAAGAGCTTGTATCGCTCACCTGGACCATGGCTGACATAGATAAAAGGCATTTCCAAAAGGAAAAACAAAACAGATAAAATTTAGCAGAATACTTTTTTTTTAAATTACAGTATTCTTGTTTGGTTTCCATGGCAACTGAAAGATCCACCATCCATTACAACCCATAACAGAACAACATTCATAAAAAATTTGGGCAGGGGTTCCCCTTATAATCAAGGTAATACATAATGCTGAAATTGAAACATTTAGACCACAATTCAAATAAAAATTCAAAAATTTGGGCAGAGGTTCCCCTTAAAATCAAGGGCAAATGTAAAAACTATATTCCAGATGGTGGCCATCTTGGATGAGGTATGGACCTGCCAGATGCATTTTGTTGGATGGGACCTCCTAAAGACCATTGTGGTTTAGTTTGGTTCTAATTGGACCAGTAGTTTCTGAGAAGAAGATCTTTGAATATATATTATAGGGTCCAATTGTAAAACTATGTTCCCGCTGGCAGCCATCTTTGATGAGGTACAGACCATCTAAGAGCCATTGTGACTAAGTTTGGTCATAATTGGACTGTTAGTTTCTGAGAAGAAGATCTTTGAACGTCTTTTCCATAGACTCCAATGTTAAAACTTTGTTCCCGCTGGCGGCCATCTTGGATGAGGTACGGACCTGCTGGATACCTTTTTGGGGAAGGACCATCTAAGGACCATTGTGACTATAATTGGACAGGTAGTTTCTGAGAAGAAGATCTTTGAATGTCTTTCCCATAGGGTCCAATGTTAAAACTTTGTTCCCTGCTGGCGGCCATCTTGGATTAGGTACAGACTTGCCGGATACCTTTTTTGGAAGGGACCATCTAAGGACCATTGTGACTACGTTTGGTTATAATTGGACAGGCAGTTTCTGAGAAGAAGATCTTTGAATGTAATTTCCATTGGGTCTAATGCTAAAACTATGTTCCCAGCTTGCGGCCATCTTGGATTAGGTATGGACCAGTCGGATATCTTTTTGGAAGGGACCATCTAAGGACCATAGTGTCTAAGTTTGGTTAGTTTCTGATAAGGAAATCTTTGAATGCTTCTCCATAGGGTCCAATGTTAAAACTATGTTCCCCGCTGGCGGCCATCTTGGATTAGGTACGGACTTGCCGGATACCTTTTTTGGAAGGGACCATCTAAGGACCATTGTGACTACGCTTCGTTATAATTGGACTGGTAGTTTCTGTCGGATACCTTTTTTGAAAGGGACCATCTAAGGACCATTGTGTCTAAGTTTGGTTATAATTTGACTGGTAGTTTCTGAAAAGAAGATCTTTGAATGTCTTTTCCATCGGGTCCAATGTTAAAACTATGTTCCCCGCTGGCGGCCATCTTGGATTAGGTACGGACATGCCGGATACAATTTTTAAAGGGGACCACCCAAGGACTATTGTGACTTAGTTTGGTTCCAATTGGCTCAGTGGTTTCAGAGGAGAAGATCTTTGAATGAAAAGTTTACGACGGACGGACGGACGGACGACGGACGGCGGACGCCAAGTGATGGGAAAAGCCCACCCTAACATAGCCAGGTGAGCTAAAAAGGCAGTAGTCAACCATTACAGTTAATAATATGCAATACGTGATTTATTAGTTTATTCTTTTTCCATTGAACATGCCTTTTTGTTTTAGGTTGACTCTGTTACCCTTAGAAGAAATTTAAGACAGGATCTTGGTATTTAAAGTGCTTGTGGAAAACTTGGATTTCATTGTGTTTTATTTCAAATGGTCTAAAACACTTTTATTCATTGTTGATGTCTTTCAAAGCAATTTGTTTCTCAAATTTACTGCTTTTATTTAGAAATCAGGAGCTTGTATAGGACTAGATCCTAACAAGCCTGAATAGCCAATGGAGACTGAAGAGGTGACAAACTTCAAATCAAAAGTGTTGAATTTTTGCCATATTCTGTTTCTGTGTCAATGGCTTTTTAAATGTCTTAACATATTAAATTCCATAAGGAAAAAACTGACAGTGCTTTATTAAATTCAGGCTCCTTTCTATATTTCAATTTTAATTGACATAGTTTTCAAATTTTGAAGTGTACTAGATTATTCAGAGATTAATAATGATAAAGAATGGCTGAAAATTTATCTTGAATTACGAATGATATGGTAACATGGTAGATCTAAACTTTTTATGCCTCGGCTGAAAGGCGACGGGGGCATTAAGTTTCACCCTTGTCCGTCAGTCCGTACGTCATGTACGTACGTCCGAAAGATTTCTCAGCTTCTATACGTACAATTGATTTGATATTTTGTCTGGAGCCTTAGTATGGTCACTTGTACCGTGTCTCCCATTTTCAGGTCCGTCGCTCATTCACTTCCTATTTGCCGGTAGTATGATTGTAATTTTGAACATATGTATCACCCAAAATTTTTATTAGAGATATCAAAGCTGCTATATGTACAATTTATTTGATATTCGGTCTGAAGCTTTAGTATGGTGACTTGTATTGTGTGTACTCTTTTTGGGACCGCCACACATTTACCTCCTGCTAGCCGATACTATACAATTGAAATTTTGAACACATGTAGCAACACAAAATTTTTGTCAAAGATTTCTCAGCTTCTATACGTACAATTTGATTTGATATGTGATCTGCAGTTTAAGTATGGTCACATGTACCGTATATCCCCTTTTCAGGTGCGTCGCTCATTTCGCTCATTTACTTCCTGTTCGCCGAAACTATGATTTAAATTTTTAACACATGTAACAACTTTACATTTGGTGAACATCCGTGCATATTTCCACTGGTTTAAAATTTGAAATAAAAAAGGACAAATATAGATAGTTTGTTATGTTGTTACCGATATCAAACTTATGTTAATAGTTACCTTTTATTTTATCCATTCCTACTGTATTTTTGTTTCTACATAACAAGACAAACTGTGGTTGGTAATTCATTTAAACAAAGATTACAATTGTGTGTCTTCATATGATGGTTGCATTATTGTTGTTTTGTTGAGTATATATGCGTATTAAAATTGCCAAATATATGGACAATGCTGACTTTTTTTAAAGAAATAAAAGGCAAGGATACTCATTCTTATGGTTTCTTATTGAATTTCAAATTGTGTTGATTGAAGCAAAGAATGATGTCTTGGGTTTCTTCATTTTATGTTTTTCCTTTAAATATGTAACAGTAGAAATTTTATCAGTAATCTGCTAAATGTTACAGAAAACGAAGGCCAATTCTCTACAAAATAATTGCAAAATCTTGCTGAATGGGGTGTAAAAAGGGATGCAACAACCCTTATAGTTACTGTTGGTTTTTATTGTCATGCAAACTGACACAAAATCTAAAATATGGAGAAAAACATTCACTTTTTATGCTGTTTTCAGCTACATTGTTTACTTATTTATTTTGACTTCACATTTAGATCATTTTTGGTTATTTGTTCTCTATCAGTTTTAAACATCTTCGAGTTTATGGTCTTCCAAACGTTTAGATTTTATCTGCACTGAAGAGACATAAGTTGTCGAAATGCGCATATGCAGAATTTAAATTTACAGTAACTTCGGTACTTAGTTATTTATATAAGAAAGGTAAACTTTGCACAAATATATTATAGAAATGGGTATACATTATACTTCTTTAACACATGACATGAGCCTTTTTCCTTCGTCCTTGCTGTGCGTATAGATCATTTAATGTACACCCGGAGTGTGCATTAACTACCTCACTTATACTGCACAGGTCAGGGTTCATTGTACTTGATGATGTACTTACAAGGTATTTTTGTCCCAATATGACAAGTAAAAGGAAAATGAGGCTCTGTCGCGGGTTTCCAAGAAATCATGTAATGACTACCTTTTTTGTTTGGTAATCACATACTCATGAACTTTTTCTTCAGTAATTAAGCATTTTCTTTAGTATTCAAATAAATGTGATAATGTAATCATCATTTAATATAGCACATTTCAAATCAAATAATCAGCTTTAGAACGCGCCAGTAATCATGTAATCATGAATCGTTGGAAAAGAGTCTAGAAAACGGAACATGTTGTCATTTTGATTGAATTAATTTGACCTTAAAGTTCAAAGTTACATTTAAAGTTTTCGGCAGTTAGGCTTCTTTTTGGATATACATATTTTTTTATTTCAAGACTATCATTAAATTATGAAAAAAATATATACTTCGGTATATTCATTTTTAAATTCAAATTGGCCACATTTTTGATATCAATAACAAGACACCTGTGAAAGGGTCTTCCTGTGCATTTCGGTATATGATATTCAACCTGCACGTTGGGAGTGACCTGCTGACCCGACCTCCCATGTCAGTCGGGTCAAGTAACGTCATTGATATACCGACTTGATTGTTTAATGACTATAACTTATACTCCCGCTTGAAAAGTTGGGTATATAGCGATAAGGTCGTCTGTCTTTCTGTCTGTTCAATACAAATGAGTGTACCCTCCTCTTATCTGCTACTCTTCCTAACCATTGAATAGATTTACATGAAACTGTAACACAGTTTGAGCCAAAATGAAGTTGTGCAGCACCTATTTCAGTATTTGACTTAAATTGATTTTTGGGATTTTCCGTAGCAACACAAGGACTTAGCCATATTGCCATTAGCCAATAGATTTTCATGAAAGTTTAATACAGTCTATGTGACATACTCCAATTTCAGTATCTTATTTGATTGATACATTACAAGTAGTTACCCATCTCTTATCCTCTACTCGTCCGTAATTTTTTTAGAAAAGGATATGGAGTAAATGCACACAAGACCATCACACACTATTAACTCCATACCTCAAATAATTTTATTGAGGTGTCTGGCAATTTCAGAAATTAATTTCTACTTAGCAGCACAAGGGATGCATAATTACAAAAAAAGTTTGAAATACATTGAACCAAACGAAATCCAAATAAACAATGAACCACTGAATAGATTTTCATGAAACTTTAACACAGATTCACGTAGTAAAACATGGACTTTGCAAATGGGGATATCTTTCCTATCAGCTACTCTTGAAAGAGTGAATCGATTTTTATGAAACTTTTAACACAGTCCTTGTGACATAATGTTGATATGCTCCTCTTACTTTAAAATTTTCATTTTTTGCTATTTCTAGAAAAAAATACGGAGTGGAGGTATCCTTTTGTGACCCACTAGGCCACAATAAGCACACAAAGGATAAGGTGCCATAGGAATGGTTTCATCTCAAAAGAAGGAAATAAAGCTACTAAGTAAAATCTATCAAAGGTACTCCCAAATGTTCATAGGTGCTCAAGGGATCTGTTAAGCTCTTTTAACCAAAGCCTGTCAGAATATTAAGTACATCTCGGAAATGCAATTTTTCTTGTATACAGTGCTAGAGCTGTATTGGATATAAATTTAGCCTCTTGACATTATCATACACATGTCCCCTCTCTCATGAGACGCTGTTACTTATTCGTTCCTTATTCGATTTTTATTCGTTTTTCTGGTATTTTGTGTTAGAGTTGTACTTGTAGTTGTGAATTCACCCTGTTTGCGTGTTTATATCCTTCCCCACTCTCTCCTGGAACGCTGTTACTTATTCGTTCCTCATTCGCTATTTATTAGTTTTCGACCCATTACAACACGAAAACGCATTTTTTCTGATATTTAGTGCAGGATTGTTGTAGTTGTGAATCCAGCCTGTTTACATGTTTATATTCTTCTCCACTCTCTCCCGGAACGCTGTTACTTATTCGTTCCTTATTCGCTATTTATTCGTTTTCGACCCGTTACAGCTAGGGAATACATTTTTTCTGGTATTTAGTGCTAGAGTTGTACTTGTAGTTGTGAATCCAACCTGTTTACATGTTTATATCCTTCTCCATTCTTTCCTGGAACGCTGTTACTTATTCGCTCCTTATTCGCTTCTTCTTCGTTTTCGATCTGTTACAACTCAGAAATGCATGTTCTTCTGGTATTTAGTGCTAGAATTGTACTTGTAGTTGTGAATCAACCCTGTTTACATGTTTATATTGTTCGCCACTCTCTCCTGGAACGCTGTTACTCATTCGTTCCTTATTCGCTACTTCTTCGTTTTCGACCCATTACAACTCGGGAATGCATTTTTTTCTGGTATTTTGTGGTAGAGATGTGCTTTAATTTGTGAATCCACCCTGTTTACATGTTAATATCCGTCTCCACTCTCTCCCGGGACGCTGTTACTTATTCGTTCCTTATTCGCTATTTATTCGTTTTCGACCCGTTACAGCCAGGGAATGCATTTTTTCTGGTATTTAGTGGTAGAGGTGTGCTTTTAGTTGTAAATCCACCCAGTTTGCATGTTTATATCCGTCTCCACTCTCTCCTGGAACGCTGTTACTTATTCGTTCCTTATTCGCCATTTATTCGTTTCGACCCGTTACAACTCGGAAATGCATTTTTTCTGGTATTTTGTGCTAGATATAAGCTTTTAGTCATGAATCCACCCTGTTTACATGTTTATATCCGTCTCCACTGTCTCCTGGGACGCTGTTACTTATTCGTTCCTTATTGGCTATTTATTCGTTTTCGACCCGTTACAGCTAGGGAATGCATTTTTTCTGGTATTTAGTGCTAGAGGTGTGCTTTTAGTTGTGAATCCGCCCTGTTTGCATGTTTATATCCGTTTCCACTCTCTCCTGGAACACTGTTACTTATTCGTTCGTTATTCGCTAATTCTTCATTTTCGACCCGTAACAACTCGGGAATGCATATTTTCTGGTATTTTGTGCTAGAATTGTACTTGTAGTTGTGAATCCACCCTGTTTACATGTTTATATCCTTCTCCACTCTCTCCTGGAACGGTGTAACTTATTCGTTCCTTATTCACTATTTATTCGTTTTCGACCCGTTTCAACTCGGAAATGCTTTTTTTTCTGGTATTTAGTGCAAGGGTTGTACTTGTAGGTTTGAATCCACCCTGTTTACATGTTGATATCCTTCTCCACTCTCTTCTGGAATGCTGTTACTTATTCGTTCCTGAATCGCTATTTATTCGTTTTCTACCCGTTACAACTCGGAAATGCATTTTTTCTGGTATTTAGTGCTAGAGTTCTACTTGTAGTTGTGAATCCAATCTGTTTACATGTTAATATCCTTCTCCACTCTCTCCTGGAACGCTGTTACTTAATCGTTTCTTATTCGCTATTTATTATTTTTCGACTCGTTACAACTCGGAATGCATTTTTTCTGGTATTTTGTGGTAGAGATGTGCTTTTAGGTGTGAATCCACCCTGTTTACATGTTAATATCCGTCTCCACTCTCTCCCGGGACGCTGTTACTTATTCGTTCCTTATTCGCTATTATTCGTTTTCGACCCGTTACAGCTAGGGAATGCATTTTTTCTGGTATTTAGTGGTAGAGGTGTGCTTTTAGTTGTGAATCCACCCTGTTTGCATGTTTATATCCGTCTCCACTCTCTCCTGGAACGCTGTTACTTATTCGTTCCTTATTCGCTATTTATTCGTTTTCTACCCGTTACAGCTAGGGAATGCATTTTTTCCCTTCTTTTTCTTATTTTAGTTGTGAATCCACCCTGTTTACATGTTAATATCCGTCTTCACTCTCTCCCGGGACGCTGTTACTTATTCGTTCCTTATTCGCTATTAATTCGTTTTCTACCCGTTACAGCTAGGGAATGCATTTTTTTCTGGGATTTAGTGGTAGAGGTGTGCTTTTAGTTGTGAATCCACCCTGTTTGCATGTTTATATCCGTCTCCAGTCTCTCTTGGAACGCTGTTACTTATTCGTTCCTTATTCGCTATTTATTAGTTTTCGACCCGTTACAACTCGGGAATGCATTTTTTCTTGCGAATAGTGCTAGAGCTGTGCTATAAGTGTAAATCATCCCTGTTTGCATGTTCATACCTGTCTCCCCATCCTTTTGGGGGGGGGGGGCGTATGCCGGGTGAGCCCACCTTTAAATCCGCGCCTGATAACTTGTGAATCCAACTTGTTTACATGTTTATACCCTTCACCTTATTTGTTACATATTCGTTTTCTACCCTTACACTATTTACAGTAATTTTTCAATGGTAATGACAGTTAACATCTTCTATGTTTCCTTGAAATGCAGAGGATTTATAAATTCAATTTACTTCTGCGTTCTATAAATAATAACGCAATAATAATAACGCCATATCCATGATATCGAAAATAAAAAAAAATGTGAATAAATAAGGAATAAGGAATAAGTAACGAATAAGGAATAAGTAACGAATAAGGAATAAGTAACGAATAAGTAACGAATAAGGAATAAGGAATAAGTAACGAATAAGGAATAAGGAATAAGTAACGAATAAGGAATAAGGAATAAGTAACCAACTTGACGCCCGTACTATTTAGTGGTACAAAATCGAGTTTACAAACGTTGTTAAATATCGTTACAAAATATGCACATAAATGGAGACTGAAAAACAAGTAAATCTTCAGCTAACAAAAATTGAACTATGAATTTGTTCTTGGAGACGTTATAATTCCGTTAACAAAAAGTGTTACAGTACTGTGCAGCGTAGCCCTTACAGAAAAAACGATCAGTCACCCGTCATCCGTTCGTCAGGGAGCAGTCAGCGGTCAGTCAGCGATCAATTAATTAACGTGACGACTTGTTATTCGTCCAACCCGTCAATTGACGTGAAACGTGACGGGTGACGAGATCCCTATTCGTCCAACTCGCGTCCAGATTCGTCCATGTGTCACGTGATGTCTCGGGTTAAAGATTTTGCAAAATATAGATTCGTTTCACTCAGTGTATACACGATCGGTACATCATCGCAACAGATCAATCTTTTTGCTATTAATAAATAATTGCCTATCATATTTTTTTTTCATTTTCATGGAGTCTTTAATAAAATAAAGGTCGAAAGGAACTGCTGCATTGACGGGTGTTATTCATCAAAATTTGCAAATTTCATCGAGTTTAAACAAAATCATGTGTAAAGAGAAAACTTCTCAATGATCGGTGCATCTGTAAGGAATAAGTTTTTATTATTCGTTTTTAGCTATACATGTAATGGAATTTTTATGTATATAAGAAAATTTTTGCACTGGCTGGTAGATTTGCAGTGAGTAGTTTTTTATCGCATCATTTCATTTTCATGGAATTTTTAACTTAATAATGTGTAAAAGGAAAGTTTTGCACTAACCGGTGTATATGTAATGACTAAAATAAAGATTCATAAGTAATTTTTTTTTAACATTTTTTCATTTCATGGGATTTTTAACAAAATTTCATGGGATTTTTAACAAAATAATATGTAAAAGGAAAGTTTCGCACTGACCGGTGTATATGTAATGACTAAAATGAAGATTGATAAGTAATTTTTTTATCACATTTTTTCATTTTCATGGAATTTTTATCAAAATAATTTGTAAAAGGAAAGTTTCGCACTGACCTGTATATATGTAATGACTTAAATGAAGATTCATAAGAAATGTTTTATTATATTTTTTCATTTTCATGGAATTTTTAACAAAATAATGTGTAAAAGGAAAGTTTGGCACTGACCGATGTATATGTAATGACTAAAATGAAGATTCATAAGTAAATTTTTTGCACATTTTTTCATTTTCATGGAATTTTCAACAAAATAATATGTAAAAGTAAAGTTTCACATTGACCGATGTATATGTAATGACTAAAATGAAGATTCATAAGTAAATTTTTATCACATTTTTTCATTTTAATGGGATTTTTAACAAAATAATGTGTAAAAGGAAAGTTTTGCATTGACTGGTGTATATGTAATGACTAAAATGAAGAGTCAATGGTAAATTTTTATCACATTTTTTTCATTTTCATGGAATTTTTATCAAAATAATGCTTAAAAGGAAAGTTTGGCACTGACCGGTGTATATGTAATGACTAAAATGAAGAGTCAATGGTAAATTTTTATCACATTTTTTCATTTTCATGGAATTTTCAAAAAAATAATGTGTAAAGGGAAAGTTTCACATTGACCTGTGTTTATGTAATGACTAAAATGAAGATTCATAAGTAAATTTATATCATATTTTTCCATTTTCATGGAATTTTAACAAAATAATGTGTAAAAGGAAAGTTTTGCATTGACCGGTGTATATGTAATGACTAAAATGAAGATTCATAAGTAAATTTTTATCACATTTTCATTTTCATGGAATTTTTAACAAAATAATGTGTAAAAGGAAAGTTTTGCATTGACCGGTGTATATGTAATGACTAAAATGAAGATTCATAAGTAAATTTTTATCATTTTTTTTTTCATTTTCATGGAATTTTTATCAGAATAATGTGTAAAAGGAAGGTTTCGCATTGACCGGTGTATATGTAATAAATAAAAAGAAGATTCATAAGTAATTTTCATCACATTTTTTCATTTTCATTGAACTTTTATCAAAATAATGTGTAAAAGGAAAGTTTCGCTCTGACTGGTGTATATGTAATGACTAAAATGAAGATTCATAAGTAAATTTTTATCACACTTTTTCATTTTCATGGAATTTTTAACAAAATAATGTGTAAAAGGAAAGTTTTGCATTGACCGTTGTATATGTAATGACCAAAATGAAGATTCATAAGTAAATTTTTATCAATTTTTTTTCATTTTCATGGAATTTTTATCAAAATAATGTGTAAAAGGAAAGTTTGGCACTGACTGGTGTATATGCAATGACTAAAATGAAGATTCATAAGAAATGTTTTATTACATTTTTTCATTTTCATGGAATTTTTAACAAAATATTATGTGTAAAAGGAAAGTTTGGCACTGACCGGTGTATATGCGATGACTAGAATGAAGATTCATAAGTAAATTTTAATCACATTTTTTCATTTTCATGGAATTTTCAAAAAAATAATGTGTAAAAGGAAAGTTTCACATTGACCTGTGTATATGTAATGACTAAAATGAAGATTCATAAGTAAATTTTTATCATATTTTTTCATTTTCATGGAATTTTTAACTAAATAATGTGTAAAAGGAAAGTTTTGCATTGACCGGTCTATATATAATGACTAAAATCAAGATTCAAAGGTAAATTTTTATCACATTTTATTCATTTTCAAGGAATATTTATCAAAATAATGTGTAAAAGGAAAGTTTGGCACTGACCGGTGTATATGTAACGACTAGAATGAAGATTCATATGTAAATTTTTATCACATTTTTTCATTTTAATGGGATTTTTAACAAAATAATGTGTAAAAGGAAAGTTTCACATTCCCCGGTGTATATGTAATGACTAAAATGAAGATTCATAAGTTATTTTTTATCACATTTTTTCATTGTCATGGAATTTTTTTACAAAATAATGTGTAAAAG
>MJUU01039053.1:4107-17740 GCA_002080025.1 Modiolus philippinarum
AAAGAAGAAAAAAAAAAAAAAAACAACAAGTATGTGTTTATTTGGTGTGTGTGAACTGCTCGTAGAGAATACACATTCAATTACACAATTAAGAACCGCTTTGAATTTTTTTTATAAACTTTTGAACACTTTTGAAGACATTTTCATTTTGTTCGTTTGATAATCGACTATCGCCGTTTGTTAGAAGATTTAAGTTGACCTCAAGACCGTCTGGCAGCCAGTCTAAACTATTAATCAATGTATTACGCAGGTTTGTGTATAAAGGACAATTAAAAAAGAAATGATACGAGTTCTCACAGCTCGACATGAGCAGCTTGGATTAGAGACAATATTTACTCTATATAGATCGTAATTGAGAAAGGTAGCAGAACATCTAAATTGAGTTAGAATGATATTAAGTTTACGAGGCCCAAATGAGAAATAGGTTAGTGTCTTCGCTTAAAATGTTTACAAAAGACATTTCAATATTCCTCAATAGGTCATTAATTTCATTTAGGCAAGGACAATTTCTTAAAGCAAAATTTGTTATTCGCTTTACATATATATCAAACGTTTATGTTGCTCACAGAATAATATAAATAGATCAGAGTTGATCTCACGCATTTTTCCGGTTTTAATTTATGGAAAAATGTCCGAAAATGTATTTTACACAACAAGGCAGTCTATTGTTTTTCAATCCATTAATAATATCTTAAACCCCTTAAAATATTCTGGTTCTGGGAAAAATATATTTCTTTAGCATTCGCATTAAATGAAGACAGAAACGCAAGTACTTTGTCACTTGACTAACGTCTATTTCAGCATGCTCAACAGGATACACATCCATTGAAGGAGAACCTTGCAAACCTTGTGTAGGTTATTATGGCAATGGTTGTATCGAGAAATGTTACTGTACCGTTGGAGAAAGGTGAGCATTTCAATCAAGACTAATTTGATTATTAACACCACTGCCGAAAACATTAGTCCTACAATATAGAACCTTGCGCTGTTTTTTTTTTAATTTATATTGACTTTTAACTGCAAAAAAATGAAAAAATCTTATTAAATTAACGTTAAATATGGAATGAAAATACGAAGTCATATGTTATAGGACTACCGAAGACGCTTGAACTAGATCAAGTGAAGCAATATGAAATAAAATACATGAAATGTTTTCTTTTTACAAAGAGTAAACATGTCACTGAAGTGCCATTCAAAAAGTCGTGGTTGGTAATTAATTAAAGGGTGTGATGAAGTTGTCATGTTTAAGAATTTGGAAGTCTTTTCCACATGTGTTGAATGACTTATTTATAACTATAGTTGCCTATAATCTGTCATCACAAGAAAGTTCAAATCAGTACTTTGTTGTCCTATAAGGTGGTTCGGGGGTCTAAAAAATCATCAAAATTTTCCAAAAGTTAGCCGAATTAAACTTCAGATAATTAACTTACAAATAAAAAAAATAATTAAAAAAAAAAAATATAATAAAATAAGAATTTTGGGTCACAGACTATCTAAGCTCACAATATTTCGCCAAAATTGCAAAAATTCTAGTTGAAATTTAAAAAAAAATTATCTTTTTTCCAAAATATTTATGTTGCATCCGACAGAATTTGGATACATTTATATATAGCTAGCCTTTGTACCACACATTCTAAAAACAAAAAGAAGAGTGGGGGTCACGGAACTTATTACCTATTTATTTTAAGAAAAAATTAAATTTTCGGAGTGATTTCGTTGTTAAATATTTTTTGAAATTACCTCCTTTGTTTAAATTTCCATCTTAAGGAATTTTACAATATAAACACCATCCTGAAATTTACATGAAAAATTAATGCTAGATTATTAGAAATTGGCCATTTCCTTCTGTTGTAAACCAAAGTTTCAAAAGATTTCTCCAAATATAGAAATTTTTGTACAATTTTTTTTATGCAACTTCGGTATTTTTTGTACTTCTTTAAAGAAAAATACCTATCAAAGGCTACAGCATGAATTCAAAGTGGCGGACCACCTCAATAAAAGTATAGACTGAGCAGAATATTGCACTGTGTTACTAGCAGAGATATATGAGTTTTTCTTACGTTATCAATTTTTTAGCTCACCTGGCCTAAAAGGCCATGTGAGCTTTTGCCATCACTTGGCGTCCGTCGTCTGTCGTCCGTCGTCCGTCCGTCCGTCCGTCCGTCCGTCCGTCTGTCCACAATTACAAAAAAATCTTCTCCTCTGAAACTGTTCAGCCAATTTTTATGAAACTTTGGTGGGATGTTCCTTGGATGGTCCTCTTCCAAAATTGTGTCCGATGACCCCGCCCTCAAATCAAGATGGCCGCCAGGCTAAAAATAGAAAAAAGGGGGGGATGAAATTTTAAAAATCTTCTCCTCTGAAACTACAAAGCCAATCTAAGCCAAACTTTCTTGAAATGATCCTTGGGTGGTCCGTTTTCAAAATTGTGTCCGATGACCCCGACCTCCGATCAATATGGCAGCAAGGCTAAAAATAAAAAAAAGGGGGGATGAATTTTGAAAATATTCTCCTCTGAAACTATCATTTGGATTGTAACCAAACTTTGCTAAAATGGTGCTGTGGTGGTCTCCTTCCAAAATTGTGTCCGGCATTACCGACCTCTGACCAAGATGGCCGCCACAGCCGATCAAAGTTTAACATAGAACCCTATGGGAATTCCGTTGATTTTTTTTCTGAAACTACTCACTCAGTTGGAACCAAACTTTGTTGGAATGGTCACCAGGTGGGTCTTTCTCAGAATGGTGTCAGATGACCCCTTCCGCCAATGTTGAAAATTGTTCCTTGACTGCTATTTTCAAAATGGCCGCCTTAAAAAGGCGGGAAAATTCAACATTGTCCGATTTCAATGAAATTTTGTTTCCAAATAGATATTGATTTTGCGACTTCAAAACTGGTGTTGAAAATTGTTTTTGACCGTCATTTTCAAAATGGCCGCCAAAAAAGGCGGGAAAATTCAACATTGTCCGATTTCAATGAAATTTGGTTTCCAAATAGATATTGATGTTGCGACTTCAAAACCGGTGTTGAAAATTGTTTGTTGACATCCATTTTCAAAATGGCCGCCAAAAAGGGCGGGAAAATTCAACATTGTCCGATTTCAATGAAATTTGGTTTCCAAATAGATATTGATGTTGCGACTTCAAAACCGGTGTTGAAAATTGTTTGTTGACTGCCATTTTTAAAAATGGCCCCAAAAAAGGCGGGAAAATTCAACATTGTCCGATTTCAATGCCATTTGGTTTCCAAATCGGTCTTGATGTCATAACTTCAAAACTGATGTTAGAAATTGTTCGTTGACCGCCATTTTTAAAATGGCCGCCAAAAAAGGCTGGATAATTCTACATTGTCCGATTTAAATGAAATTTGATTTCCAAGTAGATATAGATGTTGCGACTTCAAAACCGATGTTGAAAAATGTTTGTTGACTGCCAATAACAAAATGACATCTCAACTTCAAAACTGGTGTCGAAAGTGGTCCTTAGCAAGAACTTTTTTGTCAAAAAAGCCCAATAAAGAAATATAGTAAAACATGATCAGACTTAAAAAACAGCTAAAGATATAGGAGGTGTTTGAGCTACGAAAGTTTGAGAAACTGAAGATCAACTGTATAACTTACAATGTTACCTTGATTGTGGCAACTGAAACCCAGGTGAGCGATACAGGCTCCTGGGAGCCTCTGGTTTACTGTCCAAAGACGTTAAATTTTGTTAAGTTTCTTTTACTTATCTTAAATTAGCCCTGCAAACCCTTGCAATGGGTGTTATATGCTTCAAAATAACGCCAACTGCGATCGATATTCGCCGAATCCTTTTTTCTTGTCATTCTTTGTTTCCATCAGCCATAGACAACAATTAGTAATATATCAATTCAGTAACTTAACAATAAATTTAGGAAGTATTCAACCAATTTAAATAACAGTTTGGCCTTCGCTACAGAAAGATAAGATAGTTAAATCTTCTTTCAACATATATGTAGCGGGCTTACTGGGCACTAATAATAACTAAGTCCAGCTGCCTTTAGTACAGTATAGATATAACCCTATAAATATAACAATTACATTCATAGTTCCAAGTCGGGAATATGACGGCTTGCCAAAAATGTTCTGTGTTGGATTGTGTTTCCCTGATTTAATCGAATGTTATACGGATTTTCCTTACTGGTCTCTTCCTTTGATGGTTTCGGACTTTTGTTGTCACTTTTATCTATCACAAATGTTCTATAATACTGTAGTAGCAATAATAAAACAAGTTTACAATATATATATATATATATCAATAAACATTGTCTTTAATGTTTATCTATATCAACACTATATTATTACAGTGAACTATTTTGTTTGTTTATAAATTATAACTCCATTTACTACAATAGTGTTTATTTCTATGTGTATCTATATGTATTCATGTGTATTGCCTATCTATAATCTATATCTTAGATACTGTGATACAATCCCATATTTTGTGGAACAAGGGAAATAACTCGTATACATATACTCTCTTAAAATCCAAATGATGTAAAAGTCACAATATAATAAATAAAGGTATTAAATACAATCAACCTATTTAATACTATCTATCTTAAGTAACAAAACAACATCACACCTACTCTTTTATGGAAAGGGGTAAAATATTGCATGTTCTTCGGAATACCACAAATCAACCACTGCATACTTCTAATATCAATCAGATTACATATCACATATTACAGTTACATCATAAATACTCTGGTATACTAAGTAAAAACCATAGCAGCAATCTAGCTACTACATCAGATCTACATCAAATGCCATTAAAACACTCTACCAATTACAGGTTCTAATAATAAACACCTGATCTATTTATTTAAAGTCGCCTAAATAAAATATGTAAACAAAAATGTTTTTGTTCCTAACCGGGCTATCGGTATTCTAAAAATATAACAGTGTGCACTCATGCGCGACTGAATATTAAACTGTACACGGAGCGTATTTACAAAATCAATAAACAGACCATCTATGTTTGTAAATAAATCAATTTCAAAATGACAATCATGTAATCATTATTATTCTAATTCATTACATTCACTTATTTAATAAATATATAACAAAGTTTACAATGATTACATACAAAAATCATAAATTCGCTAAATGCGTAATATGACTAACCCGGTCGTCTGTTTACCTTCGAGGGCTACAAAAATGTAAAACACTTTCGCTCATCACATTCATTCATGATTTCGTACAAGAAGTAAAAATATCAACTTACATTGTATCCTGATAAACTTGATCCAAAGAAATTGAATACTGACTGCCAAATGACAAATTACCATCACAAAATATCAATTTAAACTATCGAGTCAATTTTACACCTTCGTCCCAAAATCATACATGTCGGGTACCTACCGCGAACCAATCAAAACTAAGAGTTAAAGAAGTATAAGCCAATCAGATGAAAGATAGTAAAGACGTATAGAAAAGTAAAGGTCAAAAGGCGAACTGGATATAAAAGAGGTCCTGTGCAGGGAAACTCAACACTAACGCAAATAGATTCATACTCAAACTTGAAATACTGAAATAGAAAGTTAAATAAATACTAACTAATAAATATACAAGATATCTTAAAATCACCTCATCACATTCTCACCCTGCTTCTGAAATGACGTCCTCGAATAGATGACACAATGACCTGTAAATCAAATACAAAATGTAAACAATAGTAATAATAATTATTTGCCGTCTGAAATAATCTGCAAAAGTGTGGCAGTAACATTTGCATCATCGGCTTTCAATGTCCCAGTTCCAATTACTGATTGTAGATAATTAGCTCGTTTCTCCCACTCTGATTTTGTGACAACCTGTGACCTGATATACTCTTTCAGGTATGATGGTTCTCGCCGTGCCCTGCCAGACCTCCGAGGTATTTGTTGTTCTTCATCTTCACTGTCATCTTGAAGATGCTGTTCATCTGCAGCAACAGTTTGTCCAACATCTTCATCGGTTGAATCAGGATCTGATGCTCTTGTATCCTCAACAAGAGGAAGAGCGTCCTCCTCGACATCAGGCTCCTGTGACCCAGCAACAGACGTCCGATCGTCATCGACACTGTCCTTGGCTTCTGTATCTTCACTACGTATGGAAGACGTATCAGCATCTAGTTGGATGCTGTTTTCCATATCTCCCCGGGGCATATATATGTAAATTTCCGATACCTCCGACTCTGCTATACTGCTATACTCATCATCTGTGGAGACATCAATAGCAGGTCTAGGTTTTCTAGTTCTCGGAATTGGTCTGGGTTTAATAGTTGGTGGTCGTTTCTTCCTTGGTATATATACTGGATGCTTCTCAGATTGTAGTCTACTCGTTAAATGTCCGATTGGAAGGAGTAGATTCATGTGCAGAGTCACTCCCCAGTTTCTCTCTATACTTCGTAAACTGGTATATCTTGATTAGGCTGTTTCAGTACAACATATGAACTTCCTCCCATTTGTCAGCGAGTTTATGTGATCCATCATATACCAATATCTTCACAAGGACTCTATCATCAGTTGAAGAATAGCACACCGTACTTTTGTGTCGTATCCTGCCTTCTGTTTTTCCTGTGAAGCTTTGGTCGCTGAAGTTGCTAATTCATATGAGTTCTTCAACCGGTCTCTTAGTTTCTCAACATACTTGGACAAAGGCTGCTTCTTGGAGTTGGTATCGATTCCAAATGCCAGGCCCACAGGCAAGCGTGTCTCACGACCAAACATGATGAAAAATGGTGTCACTCCAGTTGTTTCGTGCTTTGTGCAATTGTAGGCATGCACAACACTCCCAACATGACTCTTCCAATCAGCCTTTGATCTGGTTTAAGAGTACCGAGCATCCCAAGCATAGTCCTGTTAAAGCGCTTGCATTGGCTATTCCCCATAGAATGTTAAGGCGTCGTTCTGCTTTGCTCAGTTCAATTCCTGTTAATCGGCAAAGTTCCTTTATGATGTTGCTTTGGAAATTGGCGCCTTAATCAGAATGTATCCGTTTTGGTAATCCATAGTGCAGGATAAAGTTATTGTACAATGCTTCAGCTGTAGTTCTTGCTAGCTGATTTCTTGTAGGAACTGCAATGGAGTACTTCGTAAAATGGTCGGTGATTACTAACAGATGTTCAAATCCCCCCTTCGACCGATCCAAAGACAGAAAGTCCATGCAAACCAACTCCAGTGGTTGAGTAGTCCAAAGGTGCTCTGCCAACTGGAGTCTTTCTGTGTATACATCTTTTACAATTGTGGATCCACTCCTCCACATCCCTGGTCATATCATGCCAGAAGAACTCATTTCTAACAAGTGACACTGTTCGTTCTCTGCCTGGGTGTCCCATCTGGTTGTGTAGAGAATTCAGAACTGATGGTATCAGTGATGTTGGCAAGACAATCTGAGTTCTTTGATCTCCATTTATCTTACAATTTCTGACCAATACTCCATCTCGGAGATGTAATCTATCAAAGTTCCTAAGCATTGCTGAATGTTCTGATGCCTTAGGTATCTGCTTTTTTGTTGGTTTTATCCTGTTGATAACATGTTCCTTCCAAATCCTCAGGGCCGAATCTTTCGATTGAGCCTCCTTTACATCAATATCTCCTGTTATCTCTATAGACTCCGGTTTATCCACTACATCAGCCAACATGGAGAGACTTTCGACGAATGGCACCTGGAGTCTGACAGGTAGCTTTAACGGATTCAGTGGGAATCGTAGTTTCCTGCAAGTTGTCATGTAGAATGCCCGATAATCTTGACAATCCATCAGCATCAGCATTTGAGGAACCTGGACGGTACTTGATATCAAAATTAAATGCTGCCAGAGCTGCAATCCAGCGATGACCTGTGGCATCGAGCTTTGCTGATGTGAGTACATAAGTCAACGGATTGTTGTCGGTGATGACTGTAAAGTAGCCTCCCTGTAGGTAGTCTGCAAAGGATTGGTTGCATTAAGGCCTTAAATCGGCCCGCTGATTTGCTAAAAAATATATTTAGTAAAAGCATATTCTATTTGATACCTTTCAATACTGGAACATTTGTAGTTTTTGACCATATGTGTATTTTATCAAAACATTGCTTCATTCCACTGAAATTAGATCATTTCTAATACCCCTCTCGATGGCAATTAACATAAGTCTATTAAAAAATAGTCAACATGGGGTATATCAAAACTGCATTTTGACCCCGCCTTGCATTCGGAACCAATCTAATAATTTAACAAGAGATTACTTATTAAATAAGAACTAAGCATGCAAAATGCCAAGCTGGTTCCGCGTGCAAGTCATATAAAAAAAACTGAAAAAATTGTATTTTTCTAAGTGAAAATTCATTGGATTTATGATATTCTGTTTTGTTATCTGTCTTAATTATCAAAGTTTGATTAATTTATATATGCAAATTATAGCTTTATATACATCAAAATTCTCAGTAAATGTGGTTTTGCTATTATTCGATACCTTGCATCGGTTTTTTTCTGACCTGGCAATTTGCCAAATAAGCTGAACAAGATCTGGTTTGATAAGTAAACCATATTTATTTTGTGAAGTTTTCCTTGTTTGTTTATTCCTGATATAAAAATGTGTTTTTGTGTATTGTAAACAATATATATGAGCCGTAGAATAATCAATTGCCCTACAGCATCATCTGTGCATATGTAAAAAATATTCCGAAGAAATTTGGTCTTCTATTGCCCAATTTCTATGTATGATATTTTCTATTTTATAACTGTCTTTTAAGCAGAATTTGTCATCTTAGAAAAGGGTTTCCCTCTCAATATGTTACAGGAGCCCCTATCACTTTCAAATAGAGGTGACACTTCGACAGAAATGATGTGTAATATATGAATTTAACAATCGCCTGCCTCAGTTAAAATATAACACATACATGCATCTTAAATTTTATATGCTTCATTGGTATAAATCATTGTAAAAACTCTGAATATTTAACAAAAATAATCTTTAATTACACCAAATAAAGCGCAAGTAATTCACATTCAACAATACATGTCTCAGTGTTTGAATTCGAGGCAAAATTTTCGAAAATCAAAAAAAATATCTTAAAAGTGAAACTGATACTTATACCAATCAAGCGTTTAAGTCGACAAAATCGTTTAAGTCCACTAACGTGATATTTTGTTTAAGATATAGAAATATATGTAGAAGTATATGAAAATATGTCGGAAAAGCACAAATTAATAGTAAATCCAAAAAATATTAGAAAAACTTATGGTATGTTCTCCATGTACCTCGAAAAATGAAGATTTTGTGTATATTTTTCTCAAAAAGGGTCATCAGTATTAAACTGTATTATTTCATTTCAAAAAAGAAATTGATTGACAAAAGAATTATATCATGGATAGAATAGCATCATTTTCATATTATTTTAATATCAAAATGGGGTTCATTGTTGTTTTGGCAATGTGTCAATCTTTATTCTTTTCTTACTCTATTCCTTCTTTTGACGTGGGTGCTAGTAAAACATGTAATCACATGACTTGCACATGCGCGTTTTGATATTTTATTGTACAATCTTAAACTACATATATTGTAGGTTACATTGATACACACTATATCAAAATTCCAGGTGGGCCGGAAAACGGCCTTATTGCAACCCATTCTTTCTCAGTAACCGCCCACTTGAGTGCCAAAAACTCCAACTTGTGGACCGGATAATTCTTTTCTGATCGACTGAGGCCTCTGCTAGCGTAGGCGATGACTTGTTTTTTTTTTGTTGTTCTGTGTCTGATACAAAACAGCACCACTACCACTAGCATCAGTGTGGATCTCGAAAGGAAGACTCAGATCAGGGTATCCAAGTATAAGTGGGTTGGCCAGTTTCTCTTTCAGTAAGTCGAAAGCGTTCTGTTCTTCTGTTTCCGCATTTCCATGTGACTGGTGTTGTTTGCTTCCCTTTTCTTTCCTTTCTTTACTGGGCTGGCATTAAGTTGTTTAGTGGACGGGCAATCTTGGAGAAATCCTTGATGGTACCCGACGAAGCTAAAAATTGTCGGACAGCCTCTGGCGTAGATGGTGTCGGCCAGTTTTATCCTGGGTCAAGTTCCATCCCTTTCTCCGAGACAATATGTCCAACTTACTTCACATGCTCCATGAAAGGGGAACATTTTCCAGGCGACAGTTTAAAGCCAGCTTCTCTTAGTCGTTGAAATACTCGTTGTAGACGTTCCAGATGTTCCTCGTAAGTTCTGGAGAAAAAGATCACGTCATCCTGATATATCAAACATGTGGACATGTTAAGATCTCCTGGTATGTCCTCCATCAAACGCTGGTAAGTTGAAGGACTGTTCGAGAGGCCAAACGGCATGCGATTGAATTCATAGAATCCAAGAGGTCCTACAGTGAAGGCGGTACGTTCTTTGTGGGATTCTTCTATCTCAATCTCATGAAAACCGGCCTTCATGTCGATGACGCTGAAGTAGTTATTTCCACCAAGGGAGTCCAACAGTTCATTGATACGAGGCAGTGCATAGGAGTCTTTTATTGTACTCTGATTCAGCTGTCTGAAATCTATGCACATGCGAATCTTGTCTTTTTTTCCTGCATAATACAACATTGGGTGCCCATGGCGAGTATGATTTCCTGATGACACCTGCTTATAAGAGCTGTTGTAAGTGGTCTTTTACTTCCTGTGTCATTGAGGGTGGTATTCTCCGATGTCGTTGTTTGAAAGGGACATGATCCATCAATGGTATACGACGTTTAACAGTGGTGATATAACCGATGTCAGTGTCACTTGTAGAGAAGATGTCGCTGAAATCTTGATGAAAAGATTTGACTTCCTGTTCTTGTGAATTATCGAGTATTGATGAAGAAATCTTGATGTCATCAATAAGTTATTTTGCTGTTTGGTCTGTTATGATCTTGGCACGTCCATGATGTTAACTGGTTGTAATTCACATAAAGTTGCTTTCGGATCAATAATTACCGTTCTAGTTGTTACGTTGTTGATCTGAACAGGTAAAGATTTCAGTTGGTGATACTGATAGTTGACTACTTTAGGTGTTATGTCAAGATTATCTGGTACTGCAGATGAAGACGTTGGCTGAAGCATTGTACAAACGGGTTGATGATCAAGTTCTTTTGTCAATTAACCCTCTACTGTTATTCAACTGTTCGGTCTAATGATGACTTTCTCCTGTTCAGCACTCCATACAATAGCAAGCCTATTGTTATTCCTCAGTAATTCCCTTTCCCTAAGTGCCAAGAAGCGGAAGGCAAGATACCATGGTGTGTGTAGATTAGCTGACTGAAGAAACCTTGGGTCATGTGTTTCTTTGTTTCAGACATAAGTGCAGACAAGATGTTAGTTCCAAGAAGAACAGGTACTGTTGAATGGTATTTACTCGATGGTACTACCAGGAACAGTAGGATGACAGGTTGAACTGGAACTCCTTCAACTTCTACGTCTGCCTTCACATAACTCAAATAAGGCAACTGCTGGTCATCAGCACACTCGATTTCGATGAAATGATCAATTGGTTCAATCGATGTATCCTTCGGGTATGTGTCGTAGAAGTTTTTACTTATTGTTGATACGGTGGATCCTGTATCAAGTAGTGATTCAGTTCGTCTTCCATTAATATAGATGGTAGATTCTGTGGCTTTTCCAACTAAGTTTGTCTGCTCTCCACTAGCTCTGATATTATTAAGCTGTCTCCATGATAAACCATAGGCATCCTTGGTAGTTACTGTGCGCTGTAACACTTGTCCCCGTTTGGAATGGTCTAGACGCACAGAACACCCAACTGCAATGTGCCCTTGTTGGCCGCATCTCCAACATCGTGTCTCTGGGTTGTGTTGTTTTCGTTGATGGTACGTATCAGGTATCTGTTGCTGTTCCATTTGCTGTTCAATTGCATCAACTTTTGCGGATACCTGTTATAGCTCCTTTTTCATCTTTCGACTTCCTTTCCTTAGGTACAGGCTTTTATGGAGCAACATCATCCATTCGTTGGACCATTTCTTGCTCAATCTGACGGACGACAACTAGCAGATCAGTAAATGAGTTGGTGGAATCAAACTTGTATCTGCCAATAGTCTTCATCTTGGTAGATTTAAGTCCATGATAAAATACTGACCGAATCGATATATCTGCAACATTCCAATGTAAGCCTCCTTTAGATGATGCAGTTGTCAATAATGCCTCAAGTCTAAGTCCCTAATGTGTCACATCCTCATGTGGCTGTTGTTTAGCTGAGAAAAATTCAGCTCAAACATCCTCCTGTTGTGTGACATCTCCATATATACCATCCATTTTGCTGATGATTTCCTTGATGGTTACTGATGTACCCAATCTCATGACCCTCTACCAGCCTCTCCTTTTTCGGATGATCTTATGGCCTGAGCTATAACGTCTGGCTGAGTTCCTTCTTTCATCAAACATTTGACATGGTAACGCCAAACTTCATATGTAGAACTGCCTTTTCCATCATCAAAGTATGGTAGTTTGGGAAAGTAACTATAAAGTTGTGGACTGGTTCCACTCTTTGTCATACTGTCTAAATTCGTGTTGCTGTGAATTGCCGTGATTTTGGATTTATAATTTTAGAATTTCCCCTTTCCTCGTTCTTGCTTCGGTATTCTATTGCCGATGTATTTAGTGATGAAATATAGTCAGTCATCCATTTAACCATGTCATTTGGGGTAACCATGTCATTTGGGGTATCAATCTTTAGTTTCACTCTCAAGGCCTTAAATACTGTTGCAAGCTGGTCAAGTTCATCCTGGGAAAATTCAATATCAGCCATGTTCACTATATATAAAATATAAAATACCTAAAAAGCAATTGAAATATTCTACAAAGCAAAACAAGTAATTATTTGTACTAGAGTACCTACAAATGAAAGAAAAATCCTATAAAAAAGAAAAAGGCAAATTCTGAAATAAATATAAACTTCTGAAACGTTCTGTGATGTCCAAGAACGATAACTACTACGTGGTCGCCAAATCTGTAGCGGGCTTACTGGGCACTAATAATAACAAAGTCCAGCTCTAGAGTTCAATGCCTTTATTACAGTATAAATTTAACGCTATAAATATAACAATAATATATAAAAATAACATTCATATATCATATATGTTCTAAAATAATAAAACAAGTTTACAATATATATCAATAAACATCATGATTGTGTTTAATGTTTATCTCTATCAACACTAAATAATTAAAGTGTACTATTTTGTTTACAGGTGTGATAAATTATAACTCCATTTATTACAATAGTGTTTATTTCTATGCGTATGTATATGTATTCATGTGTATTGCCTATTTATAATCCATATCTTAGATACTGTTTTACAATCAAATGTTCTGTAGAACAAGGGAAATAACTCGTATACATATACATATACTCTCTTAAAATCCAAATGATGTAAAAGTCACAATATAATAAATAAAAGTCTTAAAGTAGCCACAACGAAATTTGCCGCGACTTTTCTCCAAATATCTTTTTAAGTAAATGATAAAGGATGACATGGCATACACCAATGGAAAGCTACTTTTTGTCGCATCATGCATGCATTACCGTAATTTTACAACAAAGGGTTAAAAAGTTTTCCATTACCCTTCTATGTTATTTTAACAGAAAGTTCCAGCCGAAAACAGAGGGAGTATACCTGT
>MJUU01039057.1:0-20116 GCA_002080025.1 Modiolus philippinarum
CACACACAAAGATGAACAACACGGACCCAATAAAACATAGCTTACATCGGTTTGGTGTCCCTCTGGACTTTATCCATCGATTCATTGCTTAAAGTACGTTCCGAACATCTCAGCAGTTTTCCCGAGCATAATGGTGGCGTCCGTCGTCCATCGTAAACTCATCATTCCAAGATCTTCTCCTCTGAAACCACTTGACCACTTGGAACGAAACTTCAAAATAGTCTTTGGATGGTCCGCTTTAAAACAACGTGTCCGGCAAGTCTTTCAAGATGGTCGCCAGTGGGGAACATAGTTTAAAATTAGATCCTATATTCAAAGATCTTCACCTCTGGAACTACTTGACCAATAGGAACCAACTTAGTCAGCCCCTTCAAAAATGTGTCTGGAATAGGAAAAAGAAGGGAAATAGGCAACGTGTCAAAGAGACAACGACCAAAGGGGAGAAATTACAACTCAAAGCCATTATAAGGTCTTCAATGAACGATGAGGAAACCCAACACCCAACAGCAGGTCGGAGTCGGTCCCCTAAATAAAGAGTAATAAAGTTCAGCAAAATAAACACCACTGGAAGTCTGCATCAAATCCAAGATGGCCGCAGCGCGGAACATAGTTTAACATTGGACCCTATGGAATAACATATTCAATGATCTTTTTCTCTGAAAGTATATTTGGCCAATTGGAACCAAACTGTAGAAATAGTCCTTGATTGGTCCACTTTCAAAAATACCTCCGACAAGTCGACATCTCATCAAAGATATATTAAAACGTGAGAACTAAAAGTGGCGAGGTATGAAGATGAAGAACAAGAATAAAAGCGTTGATTCATTGCTTGGTTCTACCGTGTATTTGTAGAGACTATGTTTCATGTGTATAAACTCCATATCCTTTTATTGCTCTTTCTTATTGTGGAAACTAACCGAATAGCACTATAAATGTCAATTTACTGATAATATTTACCGGACATTTGTATCTCTGGAAGCAATAAAAGGTGTGGAAGTTTGACACACACCTAAAGTTTTGGAGACGTACGCTCTTTGCACTTCACAATATCTTAAAAGATTTTATTATCATGTATTTGTTTTTAATGAAGTTAATTGGTTACACCCTTTTAATCATACAAGGCAAGTACATTTGTACGTATACAGCTTTGACAGGCATCTAGAAATTATGAAAATTGGGAATTGTGTTAATTTGAGTAAAGTTACCTGATGATGTGGATTTGTTCAACAAAAAAATCGTCTACATTATAGCCAAACAAAAGATGAGAAACAAGTGAAAATTCACTGTATGGAGTCGTCTTCCAAGTATAATAACTTAAATAGTAAAATAAGTAAAATAATGCAAAGGCATATATCTATATCGTAAATATAAACTAAATATATCGAGGAAAATATTTCAGGGATAAAAACTGTCGAACGTCAAGTATAGTCAGAAGGTAAAGAAATGAATATAAAAAAAAAAAAAATAATAATAATAATAAATAAAATAAAATAAAATAATCAAACACTGCAATATCTGAGACAACCTCTGGTAAGATTTCAAAACAAGCCTTGCCAGGGAAAGATTAAACATGAAATTTCTTAACCTTGCGCTTTCATTAGTTTTTGATTCTATTTTGATATCATTTTTTTTTAAAAGAATTTCATGACTTTATTCAACAACTTGTTGTAGATTCTTTATTTATTTATAAGAAGCAAAACCACGACCTCCTTGATTCGTCATTTCCATAACGGTTCTTCTGGTAATGATAACCATGAGGACTGAGAAAATAAAAGCTAATTTTGCTAAGTTTTACTGTTGCATCGTGAAAAACAATAAAACCTATTATAATGATGTACAGTCATGGGACATAAGTATTCGTGTTTTTTAAGGGTTTAGATGCCATCAACCTTGCCAATATATTTCACAAAAATGTAAAAAACAAAATACCTCCATATTTTTGGGACAAATCAGTTCCAATCATTTCATATACTTATACTTCACCGATAGCATCCAAGATTTTCCCGCCGTGCGCGGTCCCGGCTTATGAATAGGCCCGCAGCATCCTCTGAGCTTGGAGTATGAGTCTTCCTAACAGAGGACCCCGAGGGAATCCCGGGATATAGAAATAGGACCTAGTATCTCCGGCTTGCGGGGTGTGACCCCTCCTAAACGGAGGCTGACCCCGAGGGTCCCGGGATATAAAAATAGGACCCATTCCGTGGTTGTGCGGGATTGATAAATACACAACCCATCTTTCGGATGGGATGTAAACTCAGGTCCACGTGTTGGAAGAAACGCCACGCTTCCTGCACATTAAAGAACCCTTGTAGCAAGCTCTTTTGGGGTGGTCCGTAGGTGATCGGCTACAAGGCTTAATTCCCCGCCCTTGACGATTTCACCTACTTTTCCAGTGGCAGTCAGAATTTCCCGTCCCATGGCCCTTTCCATACCCCAAAGTGATTATTTATTAACGAACTTGTTCTCGTCTTGATATAGCTGAAATATTGCTGAGTAGACGTTAAACAATATTCAATCAATCAATCAATCCAAGATTTTCAACCATAAACGTGTATTGGAAAACCTTACCACCGACGATCTCAAGTCTAAACCATGTTCATGTTCAAATTCTCCTTAAAAATATAGTCCCTGTGGTCACGTCATAACGGGAGACTTGAATATCATCGAAAATCCGTCTCTCCGTGAAGTCCTTGCAAAGGGACCAAAATTCCGTGCAACTGGGATCAAAATTTTAAGCTTCTTATGGATGCTGTAGAAGACTATGCCAGAAAATGGATTAAACGTGAAAAAGATGAAGACCTGGATTCTATTTCGGAGTGGGTTAAGGCTGTGAGGTCCATGATTCTTAAACGAATCAGTCAGCTACGAGGGTCAATGAGAACTAAAGCAGCATCAATTTTCAAAAATGCCGATGATGCCAGATACTTGTCCTCCATTCATGACAAATATTTCGTTGTTCCGGCAGATAAGGCCCCTAATAACATCATTTTCATTTGTAAAAATCATTACATCGATTGTTTAAAGAAAGAACTAGGCATTGGAAATACCCAGGGCAATCCAACATACACAGCTACTACTCTGTCTAAGGAGGAGATATTGCAGAACCATAGATCTGTTTCGATTTCCTTTGGGATTTCAACCAAAGATGAAGACACTGAACTCCCCTCCTTGTACTGGGTACCAAAATTACACAAATGCACATACAAAGAACGGTACATCGCTTGATCTGCTAAATGTTCTACAAAACCTATTTCTAAGCTATTAACATCCATCTTGACAGCCGTAAAAGAGGGCCTTCAAAAATATTGTGATACTAGCTGTAAATGAAATGTGGATATTAAAAAACTCTAAGGATCTGCTTGACATCTTAAAATTGAGATCATTATCACACTGTAACAGCATTAAAACTTTTGACTTTTCCACGCTTTATACTACAATTCCCCATGAACAACTGAAATCACGGCTGAAAAATATAATTCATAGATAACGGCGAACAAAGATATAAGTACATTGTTATAGGCAGAGAACAAGCATACTTTGTGAAATACGACTCAGAATTACAGAAAAAATATACAGAGGAAGAAGTGATTAAAATGTTAGAGTTTCTGATCGACAATATATTTGTCCAGTTTGGAGGACTTGTTTTTCAACAGATTATCGGAATTCCAATGGGCACAAACTGTGCACCTCTTTTAGCCGATCTATTTATTCCACTCATATGAAGCTGAATTCATTGAAGGGCTTCTTCAAAATAAAGATAAAAAACTGGCCCAGTCCTTTAATTTCAGCTTCAGTTATATAGATGATATTTTATCACTAAACAATCCTCGCTTTGGTGATTTTCTTCATCTTATCTATCCAAAAGAGCTAGAAATTAAGGATACTACAGATACTTCCACATCAGCCTCGTTCCTTGACCTTCATCTTGAAATTGACAAAAGAGGTACACTTCAAACTAGGCTATATGACAAACGCGATGAATTCACTTTTCCAATAGTCAACTTCCCCCTTTCTTTGTAGCAACATTCCAAAAGCACCAGCATACGGAGTTTACATCTCCCAACTCATTCGCTACTCATGGGCCTGTGATCGATATAGTGACTACCTTGATAGACCTCGGTTGCTTACAAATAGGCTACTTAAGCAAGGGTATGTTGCCCATAACTTGAGGTCATCACTACAGAAGTTTTACGGTCGACATCACGATCTTGTGGACCGCTATGAGATATCTGTTTCCCAGATGACAACATATCTTTCTCTTTGCCACTAAAGTTTGATTTTCCTCTACCGGAGTTGGCATGTTTGACACGGCGGTGTCTTATAAGAAGCAGGAGATGCTTACTCTACCGGTGCACCTGATCTCACACTGTAAAAACAAGTGTTAATCATTTAACATGATTATTAACACCTCACCAATAACACTTAATTAACATGTAGAAGCGTTCGAAAATTAACATGTTAAAGTGTTTTCTTTTAAACATATGGTGTAAAGCAATTAACATCATATGGTGTTAATAGAATTACAATAGTGTAAAAGAATAAACATATGTGTTATTGAATAAACATGTTAATGTGTGTATATAAAAACATGTAACATGTTTAAATGACCAATAACACTTAATTAACACATTGACATGTTAATAAGCACAAAGTGTTATTCAGTTAACACTACCATATGATGCTTATTAACATTATGTGTTAATGAAGCAACATACTCATTTGAGCTTTCTTCGATCTGTTGAATCCGCTTTGGGATGTTGTAAATAGGTTGGCATCTCATCCCATCGCAAGCTCCATGTTCTCAACAATATGCTGGTTACCCTTCTGTATACAAGCCCCAAGCTTTCAACAAATTGATGATCATTATCTGAGATCTCCAAAAACCGATATACACTTACTTAAAGAATATGTCTATTTTTCAAGGCTGTCCTTAGTCAATTTTAGATTTTTCCATTGATCCTTTTGGGTTTTTCACTTCTGCATCTGTACTTTTTACAGATATAGGTCTTCCAAAAAACCTTTTGGCCAAATCTGCACTGAAGAGACATAAATTGTCGAAATGGCCTTTTGCAGAAGTTGAATTAATGGGCACTCCTGTATTTGGTAACTTTACAGTGCAAACCAACACCAAAATCTCAGAAAAATATACTAAGACACAACTGGGATCCCTTTGGCAACATTCCAAGATTCACATTGTGACAAATTCACATTTTTCACATTTTTCATGTACAGGGAACAAAGCAAGTAGAAGTCCATATACTGCACAAACCACAAATAATAAAAAAAGCAAAATAACACAAACATCACTATATCATTAAGTCCAGTGACTATTGTGAAGTACATAATATAATAACATCTATAATTTACTATGCCTTTAATGATGTATCTATCACAATAACATTTAACAACAATTTGTTTTCACTGAAAAGCTGGAATTAAAACTTATCCGTTTTAAACTGCTTAGTCCAAGTTCTTGAGTATATATCACTTGATATTCCAGGTCGAATACACACTTTGGTACCATCAAACGAATTACACCATCATTATCAAAAACACTTAATGTCTGTCCGAACATTTCTGTATCACATTCCACCAATGTAATTGGATAGACAAAATTCACTGTCCAACAATATCACAAGGACAGGGGGCATCTCCTTCCTCAAGCACGAGATGTTTCTGACAGCTTGCAAGAGCAGCACTAAAAAATGTCAAAGTCTTATGTTTTATCTTTTTAGCTGCATGATCAACTTGTCCAAAACCTCCTGGCCTGCAAAACTTCTCATAAAGAATTAAAAAAGTTCTTGCTGTATTAATGTCCTTAACCAAAAAGCATTCCAATCAGTATATCGAATACATGTATTCCGTTGGTTTTTGAAACGTTTCTGGTCGGTTCTGAAAAGAAAATTAAAACGTTCATTAATTTGTCATTTGTGTTTCACAGAGTTGTCATATATAATACCGGTACATGTAATTATAAAATTCAGAATAATGATTGATTGACACATTTATCAAAATTTCCGTATAAGTGTTTGAACTAAAACACTGCTGTTATTTTTTAAACACATCGTGTGTTTATTGAGTACACATATATTTATTGGTTATTCTGAAAGGACAATTACTACCTCAATGTTGTATATTATATATACATTCTTGAGAGAGGGAATCTTAAAGTATTTCAAGAAGACGAATAAGAAATATTGAATAGAACTGTAACTCATTACGTAATTATAACATAGATAAGTACCCATCTTTGTCGACGATTTAAGGGGGGTAGACCTGGGGTAGGAGGAGATAACTCTGTTTTTCACTTTTTCATTACTTACGCAAACAAATAGAATCATTACAATAGGTATTATCAAAATTTTAAAATTGTAAAAATTTTTCCATACAGCAAACAAATATTAAATTTGTCATGAAAACAAATACCTAACATCCAGTTATTTATAATGAGTGCGTTTTACTCTACAGTTTTGCAATGCTGGTCAAAAATAATGAAAATATATAAAAGTCAGATTTATTCCAAGGGAGGTAATTTAAAGCAAAGATTCAGCAATTTTATTGATTTTTATCAACTTTATTCTAAATTAATAAAAAATGGGATGGTAGAATTTTCTAAAATTTTAATATATCTTACATATACTAGTTTTCTTTCTATTCTCAATTTTTGGTGAAAATTAAACGACAGAATTTTTTACAAGAAATGTTTAATAGTAATCAAAAAAGAGTGAAAATTTCAGCCTTTACTACTCAGAACTACCATGTATTTCAGTTCAAACTAGTTAAATTTCCTATTATTATTCATGCTTACTAATTCACACATGTCTAACTTACAGAATTTTGCATTTGAAATAATCTTAAATCGAATACAAATTTAATTAGAGCCAATTTTATACACCACAATCAAGTGCTGAACGGACCAAATAACATTAGGAATCAGGGTATCTTTGATGACCACTAGACATAAAACGGGACGGTAAAAATTGTTGAAAATTGCTGAAAGTCGACATGAACATGAGTACTTTCAATACTTAAAATATTTAAAAAAATTAAACGATCGGAAAATTTTAGGCCTACCCAGGTCTACCCCCTTAATGAATAATTTAACGTAATCTGATATTTGCCAAAAAGCAACTTAAATGTTGAATGTAGATATAAAAAGTAAAAAATAAAAGATCTGAAGTAATATAAAGAAACTTACCATTTTCCCCATATAGACAACACTGAAAACAGTTTTGGACACTCAGAGATGTGTCGATCCGCATTTGGTGATCTCCAGCAAAGAACGCTTTGGCAGGCGGGAAACTAATAAACATCCGGTATATCGGATTTCAAAATTACATGTATTTTATTAACGCCATGTGTTACTTATTGCCGTTAGCAGATTAACGCTAGTGTTTACTTTGGTAAATAGATTGGCATGAATATGAAATCCAGTTATCAAAATTAAATAAAAAGGGTCCAAAATTGTTTTATTTAAACGTTTCTTAATCATTTTTGTCTTTAACTTCATTTTTTACAAATTTTTCTTAGGAAATATTAAATAGTTTCTTAATTTCAAATTTGAATTTATTAATGCATAAAATAAAATGATACTACCTACCGAAACTAACGTAAAAGGATGAATTCACATATCAGGGCACAAATAATGCTATGGTCTGTCAAGTATTACAGAGCTAAAAAGAGAGATTATTAGTGTTATTTCTTTAACACATTAACAATTCTTTTAACACGTAAACACCATTGTATTGTAGTTCATAATAAATTATAACGTTGTTGTGTTAAACTTTAAACATATGTGTAAACAAAATAACACATTAACATGTTAAGCATTAACACTTGTTTTTACAGTGCACCCATGGTTTTTATTGGGTCCGTGTTGTTCATTTTTGTATATGTGCGTGTCTTCATTTTCTTTTCTGTGCCGTGCTCATGTTATGTCTTCGTTTCTTCGTTTTTCCGACGTTGCCATTGTCCTTGGATTGTTCTTTTCAGACTGACGGTTCGGTTCTCACTTACTTTTATACGACCGCAAAATTTTTTGAGGTCGTATATTGGTATGGTGCTGTCGTCGTCGTCGTTGTCGTCGTCTGTAGACACTTTTGTTTTTGGTGAATAACTTTTGTTCAATAGATCAATCCTTATGAAATTTTAACATAATGTTCTTTGGTACAAACGAAGGGCTTGAAGTTGTTTTGGTCATTGTGACCCCACCCGTTTTTAAAAAAAAGGGGCCAAAAAGGGTTAAATTGGATGTTTTCACATATTTGTCTGTAGAATCTTTACTATTATCAAATTTTGATGGGGTTTCTTTCATTGTGCTCCTGAGGAAATTTTCAATCAGTAATATGCCAACAGATTTCACGTAGCATGTACCGTTCCCGAGATAAATGGGCCCAAAAGGGGTGAATAAAAAAAAATATTTTTTTATATTTTTTTGTCCGATTTTGATGCAGTTTTTTTTCCATTGGATTGCTTATGAAAAATTAGCAAGCACTCTGCTATTAGATTTTCGGTAACTTGTTTGCTTACCTAGCTATAAGGGGCCAAATTGCTAATTTGCAGATTACCTAAAAAATTTTATTTTTCATCGGAATTTGATGGGATTTTTTTCTTTAGATTCCTCTTGATAAAGCTTTCAGTAGTATGTCAACGGATTTGTCGTAGCTCTTATCGTTTTGGAGCTATAAGGGGACGAAGGGGCCAAAACTGCAAACTTGCAGATTTCGTGAATTTTTTATTTTTCGTCTGATGGGATTTTTTTCTTAGGATTCCATTTGATATAAGCTTTCAGTAGTTTGTCAATGGATTTGGTGTAGCTCTTGCCGTTTTCGAGCTATAAGGGGCCAAAGAGGAACCATAAGAAGTCATAAGGGCTAATTTTAATTTTCCCTAGTTTGTGTCCAGCTAATACTGAGTCAATCCCCTTATTGTGTCCATGCAATTATTGTATCAATCTCTTTAGTATGTCCACACTCACTTTCAATTACACTTGTTAAAATTTCAGTGGTTGACATGCTGCGGTCGTATTATGCTGCGCTCGGTGTAGCCCTTTATATTAAAAAATTCTTGTGCATTTCATGTAAAATTGGTCAATATTTAAAAAATTCTGCACAGCTTATCTATTGTCAGATTTTCATCAAAATAACACCATTAAAAAGAGTTTGACAATGATTTTCATGTAATTTTGGTGCTGTAGTTTTCTTAATGTCATGATTTTAAAAATACAATTAAAATATATCTTAAATATATATATAAAATAGCCCACCATTTTATTTATAAAATGCCCGTTCCAAGACGGCTTACCAAAAATGTTCTGTGTTGGATTGTGTTTTCTTGACTTTATTTATTTACTTCACAATATTAAAACCACAACATAAAAAAATGTATAAAAATTATAGGAAGAAACTATTTGCAAAGCTCTTTTTATGGTATAATTTTTTTTTTATGAAATTCGGACAAAAAAAAATGAGCTCAATAGAATTTTTTTAAATAAAGGCCGTTTTTATATGAAATGCACTGTGAGATTCCAAAATCACGATTACTTATGTCCCATGACTGTATATGTAAAATATTTCGTACAATCAAATGCAATATAATATATTATTATACCTCCTGTAAGAAAGTGCTTTTATAGTAAAACAGTTTTATTTTCGCATAGGTTTTAAAAGAAATAGCGTTTACAGTACACACTGCTGTTGTGAAGACTATTGATTTCTACGTCAATCATCATCAATTATCACGTGCGGGAGGCGGAGTTTTGGTGTGACCGACAAATGGGTGGTTCTTATCCGCGTGATCACCTGTGCAAGTCATTTAAAGCGGTGTCGTCTGCTACAGCAGAAGGATTATTTTTTTATTTTGACAGTATTTTTGTTATATCTTCAGAAAACATTACGGGACATTTTCTTGTTATTTGATTCAGGGATACAGCAATCTCGCACCAAAATTTTAAGATCTACATTTTAAAAAGGTATCAGGAATATAATTCATATTGCACATTTTCTATATGAGCTCAAGGATTTGTATAGTGAGACTTTACAAATCCTTGACGAGCACAATATATGCCGACGGTTTCAAGGGAATACACACATAAAATAATTAATTAGTATTTCTATTATCATTACTTATGTAATATACGTCAAGTATACATGTATTAATGTCTTTTATTTCTTCTTATTGGATACACATATTTGTTGTACATGTAATTGATAATCAACTATACACCTTAAGCCATTGCTAATGTCAATCAAAGAAAGTACCGGCTTATAAAAATTAATAAGTAGGTCACAACTTATTAAAAGCGTAGTCCCATATAGAACAAATTATCAATAGAATGTGACCTTATAACATTTTCTCATTTAAGGGACTGTATAGATGTCAATAATTAAACACATTTATGTGAAAAAGGTTCAATTATGAACTTTACTTTTATTTTTAACTGTATATGTAGAACTTGTTTTACTTGAAACTTAAAATTTTTTCTTGTACACCTTGCCTCACTAACACAAACTTGAACTACTGTATGTGGCTTGTTGGACTTGAGCTGTTTTTCTTTCTATGGAGTTTGCTAGTGACTCCGATGTTCAGCTATATAGATGAAAAAAAATATTCGGGAGCTTTCATTGATTGTGTCAGTGGGCATGATTTTATTTTTGGTATGACGTTTTACAGTGTAAGATATTTGGAAGTCAGACATACTTCTGTTTCGTGATTGCCTATGCTTTTAATTTGCCATCTGATGATTTTTTTCACCAAAGCATTCTACTGCAATTCTTGGTCATCATTGACAAAAATCTCACTTTTCAACTGACAAATACTTGGATTTGTTTTAATCTTTAGATACCTCTTCAGTCCGCAATTTTGTTGAAATTTGCCATAGTATTACAATGGTCAAGCGAATAATGTTTCATTTTGAACAGATGTAATTTGTCACCCGAAGCCGACTTTCCAATGGACTGAAATTGTCATTTTAGCAGACCGCTTTAGCGGAGCGGTATAAAGTGATCATGGTGTACGTTCATTCGTTCATTCGTTCGTCCCCAAGCCATAATGTACATATTCAGTGGCGACAAAACTCCTCCTAGATCACTGAATGAAATTGAAACTTTTCACAGAATGCTCAATGCCGTTGTGCACAACTATTTTCAATCAAGTTTGATTTTTTAATATTGAATTTAACATTTTAAAATTATTGATCTCTCAAAACGTGTGTAATGAACTTTTGCAACTCGCTTGACCTTTACTAGAATAAAACTCTTATCGTTACATTTCAGTATTGGATTTCTGTTACATAGAAGTTGTGTTAACAGCGAATTAGTATTTGTGATCTCCTCGAGATCTTCAAAGATTGCATATATAAACAGGCGAGACATATCGTGTATTATATATGCGAGACATAGGTATGCTTTTCCGGCGTGCGGCAACCAATAAATTGGCATTTTCTATCTATGAACTAAGATTTAAAATACTCAATAAAGTGCTTTTCAATACAACAAATTGCTAGAAAATACATTTTATTATTTTATTAATTATACATACTTAATATTAGAAGTAAAAATATATTTATCTATAAAATTTACAACTGCATTGTATCAGATAGTCATATTTAAAGAAATAAAATTCCTAATTCATAAACACGAATATTTACAAAGGGAGGTTATAACAAGTTTAAATAGTTACTATCGTAAATATCTTTTATTAGCTTCTATGTTAAGAAAATAGACGTGCCGGTGTTATATTGCCATTTTCTCCCATGCCAGTTTTTCACCCGGGGGAAAAACTGGATCGATCCAATTTACCCCCTAGGAAATTTAGGATCAGAGCCGTTCCCCGCCCCCCGGAAAAACTGGAATATGTGTACATATTGCCGTTTTTCCCCCATGCCAAAATTTCCCCCTTCATTTGAATTTAAATGATCTTGTCCAGGCCCAATAAAACTAGTTTAACCCCGCCGCAGCAGGTTTGCGCCTGTCCTAGCCTTTGTGTGTCTTGTCTTTTTTCTAGTTAGTTTAATTACTTTATGTCTATAGGAGTCTAGGATGATATTTATTTCGCTGAACTTGATTACTCTTTATTCAGCGGCCAACTCCAACCTACCGTTGGGTGTGGGGTTTTCTCACCGTTCATTGAAGATCTTATGGTGGCTTTGGGTTGTTATTACTCCCCTTTGGGTCGTCATTCCGCGTTTCCCTTCTTTTTTTTCTATTCAGAAAAAAAAAATCATACATGTCTTTATGAATTGTTTTATTGCAAAAAATATTTAAGGACTACCCATTCTGTGATTGCTGAACATCAACTAATTTGCGGATCAAGAGGTATATCCGTGGGTCTGACCAGCTTTTTAGCTCGCCTGGCTTTTGCAACCACTTGGTGTCCGTCGGCCGGCCGTCCGTCCGTCCGTCGTTAGCTCACTGTCAAAAATCGAGAAACCGCTTGGCCAAATGGAACAAAACTTCAACTGAATAATTACTAGGGTATATAGTTTCAAATTTGTCATTTCTTTGTCTCAGGTCAAACAACATGGCTGTCGTTGCTAAAAATTGAGCAGAGAGGCTGATTGTAGTTTTTGGCAAACAACTCAGAAGCCTTAACAAATATAAACAAAACTGACTCGTGTATAAAAGATTAGCATGACAAGGTCTACCCACCTAGCAGACACGTTAAGTTTCTCGTCCATTTCTCAATAACTTTAGTGGTATGTGTATGTCAATGATATAAAGTATATCTTAGGTAGTACATGTCAGCCTGGCATATAACTTTTGTCATTGACCTCGATTCATAGTCTTTAACTTTAATTTTGAACAACAGTTTTCCTTATTGACTATGCAGTCCGTATTAACAGTAGCTGCTTTTGTGAAGTTAAATTTGGTGAATATCTGATATAGAAGCTGAAAATGCAGATATTTTAAATATTTCTGTTCGAAAATAATTTGTAAGAGCACATAATTGCACAGCTTCACAAATAAATACAAAGCATGAGGAACAACGATTGTCACATGATCTTTTTCTTGCTGTAGACTTTCAGGAATTTCAAAGTGTTGTAAGCCATTGAGTTGAACAATATATCGTGTTGCAATGATAATAATTTTCATACCTAAAATTCATTATAGAATATGTAGTGAAATTATGTGAATATTTGATCTATTACACTAGAAACGAAGTTCAGCAGATAACTTAAGTATTGTACAAGTTGCAGGTAATTTTGGGGCTAATTTTGTACAAATTATAATTTGTATATTAATTTGTACAAAGTGAATAAAAAAAAATTATAATTTGTACAGAATTTTTGAACAAAACATAGTTTTTTTTCAAAATTACAACTAATACATATATGAATAATAAACAAAAAAAGAATAAGGGCGAAACGGCTTTCTCATTAAAAGAGAAGAAAAAAACCCGAAGAGAACGTCCCGAAGATTATCGATGACGTCGGGGGAAAACTGGCTCATGTCATCATTGAGGGGAAGAACTGGACTAATCCAGTTTTTCCCCCGTAATTTTTTTTGGGGAAAAATTGGATCATGCCAGTTTTTCCAGGGGGGGGGGTCGGGATCGATCCAGAATTTCCCCCGGAAAGACTAGCATGGGGAAAAATGGCAATATGACACCGGAATGGGTCTGTTTTTACGTTTTGATCTATAAATATGAATTGTTAGAGTAAATTTTGACATCGCACAAATTTCCTGACCACCAATGACATAGAAATCGGTTATTGTAACAGTCCGGCGTCATCAATAATCATCTGTTCATGTTAAGTAAATTTTTGCGGTGAAGTTACGCAAATTACACACTTTTGCCACATAATTGTTGGTTAATTTTGAAATTTATTTAGCATGGGCGGATCAAGGATTTTAGAAGAAATGGAGGGGGGATGTGAATCCCAGGGGGTCACGGTGACGAATTTTACCCATACATAGGCACGTCCCAGAGGAAAAAAATTATACCCCCCAAAAATTGGAAGTACACCCCAAAAAATACCCATTATAATAATACAACCCCAAAAATACCTTCCAAAATTTTAAACCCCCAAAAATACCTGGGACTAATATTACATTCACATTTCTTATAATTTCGGTGTCTCGGCAAATTTACCTGTTAATCGTCGTATTTTTCAGCATTTCTCTGTTGAAACATAGGAAAGTTTTAGTAAACTTCACAGCTACATTTTTCCACCGATTTTGATACAAAGTACACCATTATATAGAGAAAAGATTGCTTAACATCATAGTATAGTGTATTCCAAAGTACAAAAACTTTGCTCTAAAAGTTGGATAATTTTGGATTTTTTTAGAAATATACCGCGAAATTTTACACTTCAGAACGTTTTTTTTTTCAGTACACTTTTTATTTTCCCCAAAATATTTAATGCTACAAATTTTATATGATTGAAAAGATGAAACTTCGATGTGAATCATGGTATATTTTTCCTTAAATTTAGTTGAAAATTTAGTATTAAAATACACAGGGAAAAGTTTAGTGTTTAACTCCAAAATTTATTTCTAAAAATTGCATGAGCGTGGTCACATCAGTCAACATTTATCAAAGCCAATACAAAGAGCTTTATCCTGGTAAAATTTCGTAATTGTAATGTAAACTAGCAAGTTAAAGTTAGCCCATTTTTTTTATTTGCATTGTTCTGAAGCTAACTGTCATTTGTTTATTGGACGGTTTCTCGATAATTTTACGACCTCTTTACATAAGAAAGCAACCCATGGTGCATTTATTACCCATTTTTAATCAGAATTTCATTGTTGTTTGAATGAAAATTTAATGTTGTAAATATGCGATAAATCAGCTTTTCGGCAAATTTTTCAGAATGATTTTATGTTGAATAAATCAAAAGTTACAACCGAAAATCATAGCCGGGACACTGATTTTTATTCGATCAAACTGGTTTGTTATATAGTTTCAAATCCCTGTTATATTAGTCCCAGAAAATACCAAAGATTTTTCTGTCATTTGTTTTTTTATTGACGAAACTGTCATTGGTCCGCCTGTGCAATGCTATGTAAGAAAAATACAACCATTCTTAGGATTTTTACTAAGCTGCCGAAGCACTATAAATTAGTGAAGAGTCCATCAAACAATAGGGATACGTCGGAGTTTGGTGCTATATCGTATACAAAAAAGCCATATATTTTTATGCATGCTGTCAGTCTTTTTTCAGAAAACTCATGTACCCCATAGAAATACCAACAAAATATGAAACACCCCAAAAATACCACCATATTATTGTAACCCCCCAAAAATACTAACATTTTTTTTGCATCCCTAGAAAATAGCAAAATTTAAAATTTTTGCCCCCCCCCCCCAAATAGTAAAAGCCTATGAACAGGAAATTTTTGGGAGTACCCCCTGGGGGTGAATAATGAGGCTTGTTTTTATGAGGTCCCAATATTCCCATATTCCAGTATGGGACCAATATATATTAGTCCCAGTTCCAGCCAAGTCTGGACTAAATTTGAAAAGTATCCAAATCATTATTGAAATAGTCAGACTATATCTACTATCCCTGTCAATCAGTATTAAAAGTCGTAAATATCCCACTGAAATATCCCATATCCCAATTCTGAAATGTTGTGAAAACTACCCAGCGGAGCGATCGGAATTTTTCTGACTAATCTGTATCGATCACTTGTGTAAGTTTAGGCCGATCTAAATTTATTAATTCATACGTTCAACGTCAATCTCCCTCGTAGATTTGTGAAAATTAAAAAAAAAAAAACAGTTATTTTTCTATGTTTTACTTCCAAATAACTAAATACCGAAGTTACTGTGAATTTACTTTCTGCATATGCGCATTTCGACAACTTATGTCTCTTCAGTGCAGATAAAATCTAAACGTTTGGAAGACCATAAACTCAAAGATGTTTAAAACTGACAGAGAACAAATAACCAAAATAATCTAAATGTAAAGCCAAACTCAGCTAAGGACAGAGCTTTGCATGAGGGAGATACTCCTTAGTTTTCAACAAAATTTACAAAATTTACAAAATTTTAGATATTGTAAGGTTCTAAAAATAATCGGCTTTCGGGTCAGCACCGAAGTACTGACTACTGGGCTGGTGAATACTCTCGGGACTTGCAGTCCACCAGCAGTGGCATCGACCCAGTGGTAACAAATAACTAAATACCAAAGTTACTGTGAATTTACTTTCTGCATATGCGCATTTCGATAACTTATGTCTCTTCAGTGCAGATAAAATCTAAACGTTTGGAAGACCATAAACTCAAACATGTTTAGTAGTTTTGTCCCTAGCTATATTTGATATTACTGATTATTCGGACTTCTTTTGGTTTTATGCATTTTAAACATTCAATGACATTATTGATTTCCTTTGTTTGGGTTCTAGTGCTGCTGATGAGGAATTAATTTCCGAAATGGCCATACAGCTCATTTAAATTATTGCAGTTGGAGTTAACATGTGTTATGATCTCATGTTCATTTACTCCATATCCTTTCGTAAAATGTTTAAACTGACAGAGAACAAATAACCAAAATAATCAAAATGCCAAATTCAGCTAAGGACAGACCAAATGTTACACCTATTTGACTTCGACTTTAAGTTCAGACATTACAATTATTATGTTTTGCATGCCATTTCATACGTAGTAACTTCACGAGAATGAGAATATTCTGTGACATTGTTTTTACTAAAAAATTCACAAATTTAATCTTTTTAGCATCATGCTTAAGAAGTTAAAGCTTGTTTGAAGTTTTCGTTTGTTTTTTATTTTCCTCCCTCCCTCGTAGGTTTGTCTCTGGAGGCTGCAGTTAAACGTAGAACTAATTTAGTTGGCCTTATGTTCAGTTACTATTGACGTTTTCAGAGATAAGTAAATCTGATTACGATATGTTTAACTATGTTCTACAATGGCGGCCATCTTTGATGATGTACGAGCATAAAAATCCCGAACTTTGAAGGGTACTACCCAAAGACTGTTGTGACATATGAAATATAGGACACTTTGTTTTTGATACGGACTTTATCACGACCAGTATCAAGTGAGCCCGCTAGGGCGAGCTTGATGTGTTACGCCGTGATACACTCCGTATCAAAAACAAAATATCCTATATTTCTTTGATCGGCAATTCGCAAAATGATGAATAGAACTCCATAAAAAAATTGAAATAAGTTGAAATTTATATTCTATCACAGCCAATTTATTGTTAATTGCAATAATTTATATGCATTCTTTATTTAACGTATGACGCGTATGAACACAACATATAGTACCAAACATGACGGCAGCACAACAACCTGCACGTGACGCCTTCACACTGACCCGTTATTTTCTATCTCACGCCTGTTCATTTATACTGACATTACCAGGCAATGCAGATCAAATTCATACAAATTACCGACAACAAGTTTTCCCCAATGACTCAAAAATTTTAGAGAAAAGTTTGAAACAGCAAAACTGACTTGATTTAATACACCTCGTGTTATATTAAATTGTGCTGTTCGCTAATTTTATGAATATTTTTTTCAAAAAGTCTGGACATTTATTATGAAAAATCGTGAGTAAGTGTCCCAATCGCATGACGAGAAAGGAATGTACTTTGATTGATTGATTGATGATTTACGCCAACTTCAGCAATATTTCAGCTATAAGTATTTTGAACGAATATGTTGAATTTTAAGAATATCAATATAAAACCATTAAAGCTTTACACTTGTAAAACAAGAGTGTAAAAAAAGATATGTCTTTAAGATAAATCTATTTAAATTTTAATAAATAAATTGATTGCTTTAAAAAAATTGAATGATTTTGACGCCAGCGACATTTGTAAATACTAGTAGGTCTTTAAGACAATCAGCAGAATAAAAATCACGCCTGATATCGGTAATATCTACACATTCAATTAAAACGTGTTAAACTGTATAAGGACAATTGCATGGAATACATCGGTCATCACTGCTGAGTTGTTCTAGTGTGTCCAATACGGTGCTAAAATTTAATTCTTGCAAAGTCCTGCTGGACTACTAAGGGATTAGTATCAAACTTTTTATGTTTGTGTATTTCAGAATTAAATGGTGGTTTCGGGTACAGCAATAGAGGTTTTTTTGGGAGTTTCTATAGGGGCTATTTCGTCTTAATTTATATCAGCAGATTCAAGGTGTGGTTTGATACGAAGACCAAAAGGTTTTATGACGTTTGGACGTTTTTTATAGTCAGCTTTTTGAAGAGGTTTGAAAACACAGTTGTGAGCAGGATTTGCAGGATTAGCTTTAAGCTTTGTTGCATATTGTAAACCAAGTTTAACACTCTGTCTTCCAAGGATAGCTCATTAGCTGCAACATAGAGACTCTCCACAGGAGAAGTTCTGAACGCACCCAATGAAAGACGCAAGCCTTGGTGGTGAACTGTATCTAATAATTTAATGTATGATTTACGGGCAGAACCGTAAATAAAACATCCATAATCTAATTTTGATCGAATCAACGATCGATATAAATTTAATAAAACATTGCTATCCACACCCCAGTCGGTACTCGACACAACTTTTAAAATATCTAATACCTCGAGGCATTTATTTTTTTAAATTTTGATAAGGGGGAGAAAGGAAAGTTCACTGTCAAAGATTTAACTAAGGAACTTGGCCTCTTTTACAATAATTATAGGGTTCTTGTATAGTTTAAGCTCTGGGCGCATTTTACGCTTTCAGCAGAAATGCATTCCAACTGTTTTAGAGCTTGAAAATTTAAAAAAAACCGTTTTCAATTGCACATTTTTGGATTCTGTCTAGACACAGTTGCAATTGACGTTCTATGCTGTTCATGTTTTTACCTCGATAGCAGATCAGGAAATCATCCACATATAATGATCCGTCAATGCTATCTGTCAAGAACTGGGCCAAGCTATTTATTTTTATACCAAATAATGTAACAGAAAGGATATTCCTTGCGGAACAACCATCACCTGTTCAAATGAGTGAAGGAAGGTTGAACTGACTCTAACGTTAAATTCTCGGTTCTTGAGAAAATTATCAATAAATTAGGCAAGCTTTCTCTCAACCCATTATCAAAAATATCTTAAAAAATTCCATATTTCAATGTAGTATCGTATGCTTTTTCTGTGTGGAAAAAGATAGATACAGCATACTCTTTCTTAAGAAATGCATTTCTTATGAATGTTTCAAACGAACTAGATGGCCCGACCTGGTTGAAATCCGTTTTTGATGTTCGACAGAAGACCGTTCGATTCGAGATACCAATCAAGACTTTGTTTATCATCCGTTCGATAGTCTTACAGACACAACTAGTTAATGCTAATGGTCTGTAATTAGATGGTTCGGAATGATCTTTACCCGGTATTGGAATAGGTACAATAGTTGCTTGTTTCCACGTAGGTGGAAGGATCCCCGTTTCCCAGATTTTATATTAAAGGTTTAACAGAATTTCCAGAGTTGTGATAGGAAGATGTTTGAGAAGTTGATAATGGATATCGCCAGGGCCACATGCCACGTCATGTGCCTTATCCAAGGATTGTTTCAGTTCATCCATCAAAAACAATCTGTTGTATTCCTCTGTATTTTTAGATTTAAAGTTAAGTTTGTTTCGTTTTTTTTTATCTTTAATTCTCTGGAATGTACCGTAGGTCCAAGATTTTTAGACAAAGAATGTTTCTCAAAGGTTTCTCCAATTTTATTTGCAATATCTTTTTCAAATGTTAAAATATCTTGTCCGTCTTTGATGTGATGGACATTAGCTTTTCTTTTTTACCCTTGATTTTTTGTACCATATTCCATACTTTGTTCATAGGGGTATGGCAATTTGATTTTGAAACAAAGTTACGCCAAGAAGTGCGTGTTCTTTGTTCCAAGGTTCTTCTGGCTTTTGCACAAAAACGCGAAAATTGCCAAGATTGTCCGTCGTTGGATGTTTAAAAGTCGGTTGAAAAGTTACTCTGCCTTGTTATGATGTTTCAGAGCATCAAGGTTTCCAATGCCGTGTTTGGTTTGGTGAGTGAGGGTTTTATAGATTTATCTGCTATGGAAAGTATTTTTTCACCGAATAGACGTAAGGGATCAAGAACATCTTCAAACAATTCCGATTTAAAGTCATCTCTAAATAAATTTTCATACAGAGTCCAATCAGCTTTATCAAATTTA
>MJUU01039057.1:20172-37123 GCA_002080025.1 Modiolus philippinarum
CATAAACTTCTCCGCCACATTATGTCTTCAATCTTTTTACAGTTTGTCATTCAACGCAGAACTACCCCACAGTGGATTGTCAGCTTTGAATTCGCCCATTATTATGAATGGGGCGGGCAGTTGGTCGGTCAAAGTTTTAAGTTGACTCCGACTGGGGTTGAAATTTTATGGTAAATATACAGAACATAATGTGATCGTTTTATATAAAGAAATTCTGACTGCAACAGCCTGAAGATTGGAATTTAGATCAACAGTACTGTGGACAATATTGTTGCTGACAAGAATGGTTGAGCCACCAGCAGCTCGTTCATTCGCAGCTATATAATTGTGTAGAAAGTATAGTTTTTTACATTTAACGTATCACTTTTCCTAAGGTGCGTTCCCTGACAGCAGAATGCCACAGAATTAAAAGCTTGAATTAATAAAGTAATTTCAATAAAATTTATCTTAAAACCTCGGCAATTCCATTGAATTATATTGTTCATTTCAGTCGTATTGGTGAAATATTCATCTTTCGGGAAACCGATTGATGACGAGAAGATGGACCACTTACAGACCAAGACCTACCGTGTGGTCGTTCATTTTCGATGTTATTTTCTGTTTCTGTATCAGTCTGACCTTCGAAAAAAAAAAAACATCCAATGTCAGTATTCCAGTACGGTTCGAGGCGTGCACGGGGAGGTCTAGATTGACCTGCGTCTTTGTCTGAAGACAGGCTTCCATATCTATAAGATGTGCAAACAGATGAATTAGGCTTGTCACATCTGCTGTCTTTGACTATTTCCAGTTTTAGACTTTGTTTTGTCCTCAGACGATGAGCGTTCTACAAACTTTCTATATAAGATCTAGGTATATCAGAAACAGATTTTGGCTTGGTTGGCGTAGAACTATTATTAGATGAGGATTGTTTATTTGTGGACGTTGAAGATTGTGTTGACTGTGTAGATGTTGTTTGTTTCCTAGTTGTTTTTTTATTTTTTGTTGCTGTAAGAATTTTATCGTTTGAAACTGTTTTGACAGGAGATTTTGTAGGGCTTTGGCTATCACATGGCCAGTTTAAAATCGTGTGGGTCTTCACAATGCTATAAAGAAGACCGTTATCTGCATATGAAGAAGTTGCAGTCATTACAGTGTTAGATGTTAAAATTTGTTGACGAGCATCACCGAAGGAGATGTTTTTTTTCTGTTTTTTATTTTCAGAATTTCCTTTTCTTTGATATATAAAGGACAGTCTCTGGAGGGGGACATATGGTCACCGCTGCAGTTTCAGTGCATTTGTGCAGTCAGTGCCCTGGTGTCCCTAATCCGCACATCTGAAAAACTTCGACTTGCCCCTACATTGGCCAATGACCAATGACCAAACTTTTGGAAAATGAAGCATCTCACTGGCTTTGGAAGGAACTTGTCCACCTTTATACCAAAGGGTCCTATTTTCAAAGATATTGGTGGGACAGATGAATTAAATGTAATCAGAAATGTGTTGAGTTTACCGGTGTTCTTGTTTTTTTAAAATGAATCTTTGAACCTTTGTGACGCCTTGTGAAAATGTACTTTGATTGAATGATTAGTCAGAGTTTAACTTCTAGTGAATATTTCAGCTATATTAGGAAAACGAGTTGATCAATTAAAAAAGTAAAATATATAAATTACATGTACAGAGGAAACAAAGTAAGTTGAATTAAGAACAGGGGCAAATAAATAATTTTGATCGCAAAGTAAAAAGGGAAAAAAAATGAGAGGGGCGAACAATTATCCTTCTCAAGAAGCTACTCTTTCGTAACATATAGAACGGATCCTTAGTCTTCACTAATCGCGACATTTCCGCTTCTGATAAGTTGCCTACAATGATTCGCGCTCAAGTTTTTTCGTACTATTCGACTTGACTAGAGTTCTCCCTAAACCACCACCTGAGGCGTTCCCGGCTAGCTCTGTAGACGAGGCCCATGGAACCAATTTCGTGCCGGGCACTTGTATCTATGAAAATATGTTTCAAGGTATTGCTTCAGGAACCTCTGAAATATTTTTAATCGATTTAAAGGAAATCTATAAAATTTATTTCAAATAAAGCACATAGATAGTATCCTATTCAACACTACAGGAATAAAATATTATATTAAGATCAAGAGATATGGCAACAAAACGAAAACACCTGAATATTGTAGACCTAAGACGTTTACAAAAACATGTCACTCAAAATTGAAGTTTTTCTGGTTGCGAATAAAATGGAATGATTTGAAATTGATTTGGGTAAAAATCTTCTTAATCATATTATTAGCATAATTATTTCAATAAGTTTTGTAAGAGCGTTATTTCAAATAACTGAACGAAACAATTTCAAACTTTGCACAAAGTAATGCCATCATTTGAATTTGTATGCCATATGCTTGAAATTTTGAAAATGTCCACCATTCAGGTTTTAAAATTGAATATTCAGTATCCTATATTGAACACTACAGGAACAAAGAAGATCAAGAGATATGGCAAAAACGAAAACACCAGAATATTGTAGACCTAAGACGTTTACAAAAAACATGACACTCAAAATTGAAGTTTTTCTGGTTGCGAATAAAATGGAACGATTTTTAAATTGATTGTTTGAGGCCGAATGGGGTAAAATCTTCTTAATCATATTATTAGCATAATTATTTCAATAATTTTTGTCCGAGCGTTATTTCAAATGACTGAACGAAACGATTTCAAACTTTGCACAAATTAATGCCATCATTTGAACTTGTATGCCCTATGCTTGAATTTTTGAAAATGTCCGCCATTCAGGTTTTGAAATTGAATATTCAATATCCTAGGACCTGCTGAGAGGAAAAAGTTGGCCGCCAAAATACATTACAATTTCACTTTTATGTAATCTAAAATTGACTACTGAACAGATCGAATTGGTTGTCGGTTACTGCTCACAAGTATAAATCTAGTTTGATTTGGTTTTTTAAAACTTTGCTTCAGACGAATGAAGGAAAAGGTCAGTTAAATGTGGCACACCATTTGTTCTCATTTTAGTCCATATTTGCTGTTTTGATTGATTAATAAACCATTGATAGATCTCGCTTTCGGCCAATCTAATCTGCTAACAATAGTCAAGAGGGTATAACCACCCCACCCTCTTGAGTCCAGAGGACACCAAAATTTGAGATGAAGTCCAGAGTCCATTTTTTATTTTTGATTTTTTTTTGAAATTTGAAGTACAAGTCCAAAATGCTATAACTTTTGAGTTCTTGGAGTTCATGGACTCAAGTGGTCAAGTCCAAAGTACACCAAAAATAAGGACAAAGTCCCTAGTCCAAAACAGGGGTTATACCCTCAGTCAATAGACGGGTCGCTGGTCCATAAAGGGGGTTATACCCCCAGTCAATAGACGGCCTGCTTTAACCACTGACAAAGGGACCTCAGAGCCGCAAGTCCGAGAAAGATTATAACATTTAAGCTGATAGAGCTGCGAATTTGATATGCATTCGAACTTTTTATTAGATTTAGTTGTAAAAATAATGTTAATGTCATGCAATTGTACTTATAACCAAACGTACCGTCGTTGTTCCACTGACACAATAGACGTTATTTGATTTTTATTTTTTTTTCAAGTTACTTTGTATACTTGTAAATAAATTTACTGACTCAGAAAATTAAATTGTTTCGAAGACATGGCACATTTCATTCACGACATTTAAAATTTATTTGCTAAATGATTTATTGTCACAAACATCGTATTTAACAAACATAACGACAGATTTTAAGGAAATTGTGTTGTCAAAGATTTCGTTTCATAAAAGACTTGAAGACAACGTTATTGAATCAACCAAACTATATAAAGTTTTAGGATCTATATACATGACGATTTATGCAATTTTGAGTAGAAAAAGGATTGAATATTTTTCACATAAGAATTGACAATAATGATATTTTGTTTTTAATATGCTACGTATTAACTAATAAAGTAGCGTGATATTTCATCACATGTCTACGTCCCATCTACGTTTATAAAATGAAGCCGTAACACTGTGACGTTATATACAGTACCTTTTTGACACTTCTATCAAAAGTCCAACAGACCTTGTACAGATGGTTTTTAGGGGGCGAAACTTTTTCGGGATAAGATGTTTTTAAGCTCGGGAATTCGGGAAATAAATTCACCGTGACAGTAATTTTACTTTGACAAAATCGCCGCATGAATTACAGGCAAAACACTAACTAATGAACTATAAAATGGTAATTCAGTATGTCTGAGCAACAGAGAACAATTCATGCTAAAATCTGCGTCACATGCTGTCAACCCAGTAGGAGGACCGAAAGTGAAAAGGTTGATACAGCATGTGACACTAATGAAGTCGGGCATGTTTTGTTCCTTTTTTTTAGCTCATCTGACCTAAAGGGTCAGTGTGAGCTATTGCAATCATTTGGCATCCGCCGTCCGTTAACTTTTCACAATTTCATCTTCTCATATGAAACCACTGAAGCAAATTCAGCCACGCTTTACAGGGATGATGTATAAAAGGTCCTTTATAAAGATTGTGCATTTTGTTTCGATCCGATAAAAAACATGGCTTAGGTTTAACATTGGACCCTATGGGAAAATAACATTTTTTTCTTCTCCTCTGAATCGGCTGAAGTTAATCCAACCAAACTTTACAAGAATGTTGAATAAAGGTCCTTAACAAAGATTGCTCATTTTGTTCCGATCCCATAAAAACATGGCCGCCGCCAGCAAAATTTAACATTGGACCCTATTGGAGAATCGCATTTTCATCTTCTCCCCTGAAACCACTGAAGCAAATTCAACCAAACTTTATAGGAATGATATACTAAAGGTCCTTCACAAAGATTGGCAATTTCATTCCAAACCGAAAAAAAACATGGCCGCCAGCACCGAACGTAGTTTAACATTGAACCCTATAGGAAAATCACATTTACTTCTTCTCCCCTGAAACCACTGAAGCAAATTCAACCAAACTTAACAGGAATGATGTACTAAAGGTCTTCAACAAAGATGCTCATTTCACTCCAATCCAATAAAAACATGGCCGCCAGCACGGAACATAGTTTTAACAATGGACCCTATGGGAAAATCACATTTTCATAATCTCCTCTGAAACCACTGAAGCGAATTCAACAACACTTTACAAGATTGATGTACTAAAGGTCCTTAACAAAAATTGCACATTTCGCTCCGATCCGATAAAAATATGGCTGCAAGGACGGAACATAGTTAAACATTGGAACATATGGGCAAATCACATTTTCATCTTCTCCTCTGAAACGGCCGAAACAAATTCAACCAACCTTTACAGGAATGATGTACGAAAGTGCCCATTTCGTTTCGATCGGATAAAAAACATGGCTGCCAGCACATAAAATAGTTTAACATTGGACCCCATGGGAAAATCACGTTTTCATCTTCTCCACTGAAACCAGTGAAGCAAATCAACCAAACTTTACCGGATTGATGTACTAATATGTGCCAAACCAAATAATGATAGATCTACATTCATAATCCGAAATGTGTGACCAAAAAATTCTTAAATTATCACTAAACTTCAGTACAAACATGTCCACACGTAATTTGATGAAATGACCAGTGACTTTCTTAATCATTTTTGTTTCAGTTTGAACTGAAGGTTCGGTTCTCATTTTCTTTATCTATTTTAACACCGCTTTCATATACTAGCTAGTATTAACCTTTGCAATTGTTTTAAAAATAGTCTCATATCATGTTTAACAAGAAAAGTTATATTCTAACTACATTTTCGGATTTTTCAATTTGACACATGTAGATAGGTTAACTACACCAGCGATGGAGTGATTCTTGATCAAACATTTTTTTTTATTCTAGATTGATTGCTTCGTTCAAGTTTAACGTCCAGTGAGCAATATTTCAGCTCTATCATCACGAGAGCAAGTAAATCAATTAAAAAAAAAGGAAGTAAACGAAGAAAGAAAGAAAGAAACGTGAAGGGACAACCGGGACAACGAGTTTAGATTGCCACAGGAAAATGGGGAAATGGGTAGGGGCAGGAAATGTAGCCTTCAATACATCCAGTGTGTCTGCTTTCTTAAGAGAAATATAGAAAGGATCTTTAGACTGCATGGAGCGTGGCGTTTCTCCACGCAGTTAAATTGCAATGGTTCACTGTCAGGCTTTCCATATTCTGACTTAACTACCCCGCACAGACAAGGCATTCCACTATCCACCAACTGGGGACGCACCCGGCAGCTCTGTAGCCGGTGACCCTGAAAACCGATTCAAGTGCCGGGTTTTATTCTAGGTATTTGAACCAAATTGTGGGCACTCCTTTTACTCATTTGAACATCCTGGATCAGCAAATATAAAGTTTTGTATAATTTTTTGAAAAAAGTGTTTTCGACAATTGCATGGCTGGTATAATGAAACTATTGAGACGTTCCAAATGGGGTTGTGATAAAGGCTATGTTATGAAAGAATAGTTATCCTTACACAAGGACGCGGTGTGTATGTATAAGATCACCCGACGGCCAGAGGAATGAGCTTATTCAGACACACCAAGTGTGATAACTTATTTACATCCCAGCTTATATATTAATTGAAGGAAAGCCGATATACATTCTTATAAATTATTTCCATGCTTTTAATGGCATAAAATAAATATTTTACACTATAATAATTATATATATCCTTATTGTGCCCTAGAACGATTATTTATTACGATTTTGAAACACTGTAATTCCGGCGAGTTCGTGCTGCAATATGTAAGGCAGAAGTCTGGTAAAGGAGCCGACCCTGGTTCGAATCCCAATTTGGACCCATGTTATTTTTTTCAATGTTTTAAAATCTGTATCTTTCAAATATTTTATGGATAGTAATACATAAATGTTTCGAAGTCCAACAAACCGAACAGTTCTCAGAGCCTGGCTTTGACAAAACAAGTAGAAATATCCTTTGTTCTAACCGGGGTGATCCGACTTAGATCACCCCTGCTAGAAAAAACGAGCTGGGACGTAAAGTTGGGCAGCGATACAGGTTACTGAATTTAATCTATATCCGATATTCAAAACAAGTGTATTTTGTTCGAAACATATGATAAAAAGGATTATTACTGTATCAAAAATTGTGTTTCTTGTCAAAAAGCTTTACTTTCATGTGTAAAGAGTTATCCGTATACAAATATAGGTCCAGATATTAACAATGATGATATCTAATTATTCAAGTCTCCCAAAACAAAAAAGTTATAAAAGCGTATTTGTTGATGCCAATTTTTACCTGGTTTACTTGGTTTCGAGGCCTGGAATCTGGGCTATGCTATTCAGCCTCTTGGACCCATCTTAATGTTTGGTTTTCTTCCGGCTTGTAAATATCTGGTGAAATTTTTTTCTCGAGATTTTTCCAATGTTTATTTAGTTGACTTTTGAAGGCATTAACTTATTTTGATTCTACAGCGTATGATGGTAGATTGTTCCATGCAATCACTATTCTCTGAGTGAAGGTATACCGTATAGCGGGTTATTTTCGCGGGGTGCTAATTTTGGCGTATTTTAGCGGTCCAGCTTTAATCGCCAAAATAAATTCCGCCAAATTTTATTTGACAGTTTATATACTAAGTATTTAAACAAGTATATTAAATTTATAACTTTTTTTAATTATTACCTTTGGAAATCAATTAATATTATTATGACGGCTTGGATATCTCTATGTAGTGTGCATGTCTAAAGATTGTATTCAGGCCAAGCTGTTTAATATTACTGAAAATGCAGGTACCAATATTAATTACATGTAACTTACTAAATAATATGATTAATGGCATTAAAAAATGTAATGTTTAAAATAAAAGGGTAATTATCAATCTTTTCTTTGATATTTCATGTTGATCAACACTTATTATAAACCGAAACTCACTTCTTTTCAGTAACAAGGGAAATATTTTATTATGTATTTCACGTAATCGCGAAAATAAAAACCGCCAAAATTTTTCGTATACATTTTCTCTTTAAAACCGCCAAATTTTACACCCGTCAAAATAACCCGCTGTACGGTATTTTCTAATGTTTAATTTGCAATTCTTTTTGAATATCTTGTATTTGTGACCTCTTGTATTGGATGGTCTTATAGGAAAATGTTTTCGTGTTGAACATGGTCTATATTGTTTAAAATCTTGTATGTTTCTTCCATGTCTGCTCTTAATCTTCTGAACTGTAATGATGGAAGTCCGAGGTACTTTAGGCATTCTGTCTAGCATAAGTGGCTTACATTTTTTACGAGTTTTGTGGCACGCCTTTGAAAATTTTCGATTTGTATTGCATCCTTTTTATATATAACTGACTATATATTACTTCAAGCTCTGTCTTTAGCTGATTTTGGCTTTCTATTTAGATCACATTTGATTATTTGTTGTCCATCAGTTTTCAAACATCTTTGACTTTATGGTCTTCCAAAAGTTTAGATTTTATCTGCACTGATGAGACATATTGTCGAAATGCACATATGCAGAATCAAAATTCACAGTAACTTCGGTATTTAATTATTCCATATTCCATAAGTGGACGCACTACAGTCTTGTGTAGAGTCAAACACATATTTTTATCCATATAACTTCGTTTTACCATATCTAGCCGTTGGTTTGCCTTCTTCATTTGCAAGTTAATATAGTGCTGAAAGTTCAGTTTGTTATCTATAATAACCCCTAGGTCCTTTTCTTCGTTAGAGAGTGCTATGATTGTGCCATCTAGTTGGTATTGGTAATTTGTATCATGACCAAAGTGTACATGTTTGCATTTTGACTTATTGAATTTTAGGAGCATTTGTCTGACCATTTTGCCAAATGTTGGTCTTCGTCATTATTTACTACTGCATATACCTAGGTATCGCCAGCAAAAAGTTTTGCTATGTTGTGTACAATGTCAGGCAGGTCGTTGATTTAGATAGTAAATAATATAGGCCATAAAACACTTCTCGGGGAATACCACTTGTAACTTCTGTCCATTCTGAGCCTGTACCGCTTATAACTACTTTTTGTTGTATATTTCTTAAGAAGCCTTTGATCCATCCATGGAGGTTTCCACAAATACCTTATCTCCGTAACTTATTCAATAATTTTGGAGTGGTACTGTATCGAACGCCTTTTTAGAAATCCAGATATATTGCATCTATAGAATTCCTGTTATCAAATTGTTCATTCCAATCATTTAGAACCTCTGTCAATTGTATTACGCATGATCTACCCTTTCTGAAACCATGTTGGTGTATTGTTAAAAGTTTTTTTTCATATGGTCTAGCAGACAGTCCCTTACAAATTTCTCCATACTTTTGCAAATTATTGATGTAAAACTTATTTGACGATAATTCTCCAATGAATTGTTGGACCTTTTTAATGCAATGGTGTTGCATTTGCTATTTTTCCAGCTATCTGATAGTTTCTGTTTTCCATAGAATTTGTAAATATTTTTGTAAAGGAATAATTTGTAATAACTTTGGGTGCATTTAATCTGGTCATGGAGATTTAGTGACTTTTAATTTTTCCAGATGTTTTTTAAATTTTTGCCTGGTCAAAATTACTGTTGATACTCCTTTATCAGTTTTCATATTAAGTTGTGGTGCTTCTATAACAAATACACTATCGAAAAAATTATTCACCATTTCTGCTTTTATCTTATCATCCGAATAAAGGGTGCCATCTTTGTCAACAATACTTGGTATATTATCCTTAGTTTTAGATTGGACGAACTTCCACAAATCTTTGCTATCCCCCTTCATATTTATAGCAATGGATCGTTCGTATTCGTACTTGTCTTTTCTTACTACACGACTTGCTTCTCTCTTCGCTTCTTCATAATGAATTTTATATTGTGGACTTCTACTTATTAAAAATTTTTTCCCAAAATTTCCTTTTCTTTCCCAGTGCTCTTTTGCTGTCATCAGTTATCCAAGGTGTATCATATTTCCTTAGGGCAGCTATTGATAATGTATCGGCAAAACTGTTCCATAGATCATTGATATCACCTTGAGCTAACTTTAGATCCCAATCAACACTTTTGAGTTTTTGATTAATATTCACATAGTTTCCCTTAAAGAAACTTAGCTTTTGCTCAAAATGCTTTTCCATCTTACTTCCAAAGTTAAAATTAAAATCTAACATTTCATGATCGGTATTTCCAAAAGGTGCATTGTGATCTATATAATTGTCTTTCATACCTTCTTCATTTGTAAATATAAGGTCAAGTAAACTTGGTTCATTTCCGCCTCTATATCTGGCCTCCCTCTTAACATGCTGGATTAGGAAAGTATTTCTAATCATTTCGGAAAGTCTTTTTGAAAAGTGATTTGTTCCTACACTGTTGTTGTTATTTATCCAATTGATTCTGGGAAATTAAAATCTCCAAAATTAATAGGTATTCGTAATTAATTTTACCAATCTTAGTTGTAGATAGGATTTCTTTAATACAATTTTCATCTGTAATGCTTTGACTTCTACAAGATATTTCAAGTTAACTTTTGTTTCTAAAATGTATTCCAAGTTGGACATGCTCTATACATGAATAATTTTTTGTATCCACCTTATAAATGTGCAAGTCTTCTTAATATATATTAAGCAACCTCGTTTAGTAGCAATATCATTTGGTGAAACAAATTATCCATGGCCATCTATTTTCCATTCAAATTCAGAAATATCACAATATCTAAAATAAAGCTGACTAATTCATCCTTTTCGTTCATATAACTATCTACATTTGTGTATAAAATCCTGACTTGCTCATTATGTACAGTGCTCCTTAAAAATCGAAACTGTTAACTAAATATTTCCAAGGTGTTGACTACCAGATTGACTGGTGTCAACACTTATACCACCAATTACAGTTTGGTCTCCAACATCTGTTAATGACATGTCCTTCATGACCAACTGGTCATTCATTTATCCAAATAATGGTGCACTCAATAAGTACTCACACAGCCATTTACCGTATGAATTTATTGTCACTATTTACAATTCAATGAATACTCACACAGCCATTTACCGTATGAATTTTTTGTCCATATTAACAATTAATTGTCAATATATCTACTTTTGATGAGGAATTAATTTCCGAAATGGCCATACAACTCATTAAAATCATTGCAGTTGGAGTTAACATATGTGTTATGGTCTCATGTTCATTTACTCCACATCCTTTCGTAACATATTTTATTATATTTTATATCAATATCTACAGTTCAGTAATATACTCACACAGCAATTCCCGTATGAATTTTATGTCACGATTTACAATTCAATAAATACACAGCTATTTACCGTATGAATTTTTGTCAATATCTACAATTCACCAATACTCACACAGCAGTTAACCGTTTGCATTTTCTTCTCACTATCTACAGTTGTGACCAGTAGTCACACAGCGATTTACCATATGAAATTTTTGTCAATATCTATAGTTCAATAAATACTCACACAGCGAATTACCGTTCCATTTTTTTGGTCAATATTTACAATTCAATAAATACTCACACAGTTCTTTACCGTATGAATTTTTTTCAATAGCCACAACTCATCAATACTCACACAGAAACTTACCGTGTGAATTTTGTAACTTTCTACCATTTAACCAGTATTCAAACAGCATATACTTTATGAACTGCAATCGGCAGTGCCTTTGTTATAATTATTTTCATCGACTTTCGCTGTAAGTGTAGTATCTTTTGCCATTGTTTTGCAAGTGTACATCTATCGGATGAAGACAAAGTATGAGTGTGTTTGATCTTTTGAACGAGTGTGTGTTTGATCTTTTGAACAAGATAAATTGATTTTTTTTAAGTGTCTCTGATTTTTTTCTCGGCTTTTCCTGTTATTAAATCTGCTAATACAATAATAAGGACATTCAAGGAACAGCACCTGTGCACTTTTGTTTTCAGTTAATGTTTTCCTTTTTAGCTTTAAAAATTCATCGAGGACAATTTCGGCATTTCGATAGGGGGGTTTTCTTAACTCAATATACTTCACTGTTTTCTTTGTAAGTTCACATGTCCCCAGGAACAATAAAACCATTGGGTTCTTTGCCTTTTTAGACCTCTAAAACCTTCTTCTCTAGCTATTTACTTGCCGCTGAGGCCACTTTAAATGCTATGATATGAAATCTTCTAATGCTTCTACAGATATTTTTCATTCACACTCCTTTACTATCATTACAAGAATAACGTCTTCGTGAAATCGTCATTAGACACATTACTGATCTTCTTATATTGTTTAATAACCTGTGTCAATGACATTGTCAACTATCTCAATGTTCAAACTTGCCTCCATCTGGAAAACGATATCTTGCTCACAACGTTCAAAAAATCACACAAATAGTCAATAAAAATGGTCAATAAATGTCCATCACCGATCCATTTTACAGAAATAATGTTCACATCATTGGTAAAGCATTTTAAAATATTGGATTACAATAAATTTTCCAAAAAATCTCGGCACTGATTGATTGATTTTTGTTTAACGCCATCTCCAGCAATATTTCACCTATATCGTGGCGTGAACTGTTTATAATAATATGAATATAAAACTAAGACAGTCATTTAAAACTTTTGGCTATATACAGAAAAAAAAACAATTTCTAAAAGATAAAATCGTACAATAAACAATTTAAGATAAATAGATAAGATTTGATGAAATTTAAAAATTAGATAATATAAACTTATATTTTACTATACATACTAGTATTAAAAGCTTTTAAAAACTTAATAATTTCTCGGCAGAGACGTTCGTAAATAATTCCTCAAGAGAATCGGCTGTATAGAAAGTGCGACGTATGTCGGCAAGATCAACACAGTCAAGTAAAACATGTTGTATTGTGTAAGCACAATTACACGGAATACACCCTGGTCGGTCTTCTTATAGCCACGAGTTGTTCGTGTATGTCCGATTCGACACCTGGTCAAAACAACTTGTTCATTCCGATTTCTTCCAGACGAACTAACAAGTTTACCAACTTCTGATTGTAGTCCGTGCAATTTATTATTTATTAGCATGTCCCATCTTTCTTGTCATATCTTTTGGATATATTTACCTAATAATGGCTTCATATCAGTGTACGGCACTGGACAATCCGCCACCTCATCATCTAATGTGTCCTTTGCCTCCTGGTCAACAACTGTGTTTCCATAGATTTCTACATGACTAAGGATCCAAATATAAATGACTTGTTTGCCTGTAGCAAACTCAACGACCTTCAAAATAACTGGGTGTTTTGTCTTTCGACTTTCGATTGCCAATAGGCATGAGAGAGAATAAGAACAAATCAAGAACTTACTTTTTCGCGATGAAGCTAGAAATTTGAGTGCTAAATAAATAGCGTTGGCTTCAGCAGTAAGTATTGAACTTGAGGATGGTAGTCGGATAGTTGCTGCTCGTTCTCCGAAGACAGCTGTAGAGGCCACCCTGTCTCAATCCTTAGATCCATCAGTGTATATAGGTAAGTACTCGGGGTGTTCAGATTTAATTTTTGCAAACTCCTGCTGGATAACCAGAGGATTAGTGTCAGACTTTTTAATTTTCGTAGTTCGAAAAGAATGGATTTAGCCATGGAGGTTTCTTGGAGTTTGAATTGGTGCTATTTCGTCCAACTGTACATTGGCAGATTCCAAGTGTGGTTGGATACGAAGTCCAAAAGGTTTCATAACATTTGGCCGTTTATCATATACTGTCTTGTGAAGTGGTCTGAAAACACAATTTTGAGCAGGATTTGAAGGATATGCTTTTAGCTTAGTAGTGTATTGTGATCCAAGTTTGACACGTATGTCCTCTAATGATCGTTCATTAGCTTCAACATAGAGACTCTCCGCCGGAGAAGTTCTGAACGCACCTAAGGACAGACGTAAACCGTGGTAATTTGTATGTAATTATGTGGGCAGACCCGTAAACAAAACATCCGTAATCTCGGCACTGAAAAAATATTCTTCTTCACAAACCGGACCCGGAAGTTACCAATGGACAAAACAAAACAAAAGGTTATTGACAACGTTAATTATAAAACACAAACTTTGCACTGAAGAAAAAATTGAATGGACGAATATGAATGTAACAAAAAAACAAAACAAGTTATGTTCAGAAGAAACCATATTATTGATGAAAAAAACTGTAGATAGTGAGAAAAAACTTATATATAATTAAATTAGATAAAAAAAAATGTTTACAGGGATTTTAATATAGTTAAATGTATTTTGAATATAGAAGATTCATAAAGGATAATATGCCCGAATGAAAAAATGGTCTAGTCCGGAGCTACAAAATTCAATCATTTGACCTCAGGGTGCATTGTCAATGTCACATGAAAGCAATTATACAGTACACACTGTCTTCCGATACATCCACATGCCAGATATCTTAAGTCCAGGTCAAAAGATGAAAAATGTCTGGCCTGGACAGCCAACAGCTAACAATTTCAGGAATAAGACCTCAAGGTCAAAGATCAAGGTCACAAGAATCCCAATATGGCACGAAACACGCCATCTCATTATGATCAACCAACATGTAAAACTTCTTAAGTCTATGTCAAAAGATTAAATACATTCTGGCCCAGAAAGGCAAATAGCTAAAATATCAATAATTTGACCTCGATGTCAAAAGTCAAGGTAACATGGAGATCTTCGTGATACACGATACACCTTTTCATTATTGTACACCCACATGCCAAATGTCTTAAAATAGAAAAAAGAAGGGAAATGGGGAATGTGTCAAAGAGACAACGACCCAAAGAGGAGTAGTAATAACTCAAAGCCACCATATGATTTTCAATGAACGATGAGGAAACCCCACACCCAACGGCTGGTAACAGTAGCCCCTAAATAAATAGTAATCAAGTTCAGCGAAATAAACATCATGCTAGACTCCTATAGACATAAAGTAAACTAACTAGAAAACAAACAAGACACACAAAGGCTTAATAAATTTCCTGACTTAGGACAGGCTCAAACCTGTTGCGGCGGGGTTAAACTAGTTTTATTGGGCCCATACCTTCCCCCTATAGCCAATGTGATAAAAAAAAATCGTAACAACAGTAAAATTCAGTTGTCAATTGTGAAAAATGAAACTGAAAGAACTATATATACGGACATAAACATGAAATCACAAGAGACTACTAGCAGTTAACTGACATGTCAGCTCCAGACCCATTACCAACTGATAAATTAAGTTATGTACCCTCATTATACAACTTCCACCAAGATCCCTTCCTGTGAGGAGTTTAGCATAATGATTTCATACATATAACGGAAAACATAACCCATGTCAATGCAATACAGATTTTAGAAATTTAGAATGTGTTTAGTTAAAATGCAAAGACCCTATCAAAACATCAATGTTAATACCAAAGAGGGCCATACGTAATGACTTGACGACAATACCGTAATTAAAACCCTTTTGATTTAGACGATTTAAAGGTTTTATAAGTTTGTTAGGCGAGTTTTAGTATTTTTTACTCTAATATAAAAACATTACCGTAAAATAAGGGATGTGAAATATCAGCCTTGATTAGATGTTTACAGGTTGCATTGTATTTATGAACTAAGTCTTTATATCGATGATAAAATTTAGTAAAGGTTTAAATAAGTTTATGATAAAGAAACCCTGATGTAATAGTTTTTCAGTGATGAAAAGAATCCGTTCATTAAAATCGCAACCGTTATTACATACTCGAGCAAATCGAACAAATTGAGATATGTAAACACCTTATGATGGCGCTAATGGAACATCGCCATCCAGAAATGGATAATTAACTATGGGAAAAGAAAAATCGCCCCTTTTATCATAAATTTTAGTATTTAATTTACCATTCGTTATATCAAAATTGATGTCTTAGAACGGACAATGGTGATTATTAGAATTGGCTTTATTAAAAGTAAGTTCTTTCGGGTAGATGTCCTTATAATACGTATTGAAGTCGTCATTATTTGAAGTTAAAATATCATCCAAATATCGGAAAGTGTTGTTAAACTTTTCAATTAAATGCTGTTTAGATGGGTCTTTGCTGATGTTGGTCATAAACTGAGAATCGTAGCAGTACAAAAAGAGGTCCACTATAAGTGGTGCACAATTGGTACCCATAGGAATTCCTACGGCCTGGCGATAAATAGAGTTACCGAAACGAATGAATATATTGTCAAGTAAAAATTCAAGTGCTGAAATCATATCAAAATAAGTCCAATTAATGGAGTTCTTTTGTTTTGTATTATTAAATGGGTTTTCAGATAAAGGAGAGGTTTCGGTACCCATAAACCGGTTTAACCCTACCGCTGGCTTTTGCTAGTGCCGGTACCAAGTCCGGCTGTCACGAGTTCCTATCGTTGTTCACGTGTGTATATTGTCTTATTTGTGTTTTCCTGTGTAGTTCCCTAGCAGATTGTGGCATGTAATTATAATTTTCAGCCATTGTAGGGGTTTACTGTTGTCCCTTTTATTTCATTTAAAGGAATTAGAACATATATTCACAATCGAATTTTTTGAATGCCCACTGAATAAGACGTCTGAATTTTTCCTTTTATAGAATTACGTGGTAAGGTAGTATAGAAGATAGAGAAATCAAAACTTTCAAGGGATTCAAAAGGGGCATTATAAGCATTCCATTTAATGAATTTTTTACACACCAAAAATGATTGATAACTCTGTTTTCATTACTTTGTTACAGAAATTTATAACTAGGTTTTCAATAGCAGTCAAAGTATGTTACAGAAATTTATAACCAGGTTTTTAATAGCAGTCAAAGTATTAGTGAGTATAATAGAAACTTTAGTAGCAGAACAGTGACTAGATGACAAAATGAATCTAGATTTATTAGGCGTTTTGTGGAGTTTAGGAACCCAGTACATGGTTGGAACTGTTTTACTATCAGGTTTAGCCTGTAAAGATGTAGCTGTTAGAAAATGCATGCTTGTAATTTCACTTCCCGTTAATTGGGTTAATTGAAAAGTATGTGAACTGGTAATTTTATTTTGGAG
>MJUU01039057.1:43899-68984 GCA_002080025.1 Modiolus philippinarum
CCCCCCCCCCCCCCCATAAAAATCAAATGGTTGCTCTCTTATGTTGTAGTCATTGGAATTTCAATGAAAAATTTCGCTGCAAAATTTCATTTTATATATATTATTTTGTTATGAAGTTATATATAATATTATGTCTAATACCGGTACGTGATTTTATCTAGAGAATGTCAGATGTTGTTGCAAGAACTTCTAGCTATAATTACAATATAACATGTCATAAATAACATCGAAAAGATAACAAAACCTTATGAAATGCGCACATGAAATTTTCTTTTCATTAGTTACAATGATTTATTTAAAGAAACATATACTAGTACTAGTAAGGGACGGGGAGACATTGTATTCGTGCGAATACTTTTCCTCTAGTTGTTCCTTAATTCGCTGAAATGTAGGTCATAGATTTTTTAGAAAAAGAATGTTTCTCAAAAGTTTCTCCAATTTTAATTGCAATATGTTGTCCGTTTTTGATGTGATGGGCATTAGCTTTCCTATTTTGGCCCTTGATTTTTTTTGGTACCATAATCCATACTTTGTTCATAGGGGTAAGACAATCTAAGTTTGAAACAAAGTTACGCCAAAAAGTGCGTCTTCTTTGTTTTACGGTTCTTCAAGCTTTTGCACGAAAAAAAAAACGTAAACAATTTTTACCAAGATTGTCCGTTGTTTCGTGTTTAAAGCATCGTCACAGTCATTTTCAAACCAAAGTTTCCCGGAACGCTTTTGGTTTTCTGAGGTTTTTGGTACAGATTTATCTGATATGGAAAGTATTGTTTCACTGAATGGACTTGTAGCATCAAGAAACCTTTCAAACAGTTCCAATTTAAATTATTCTCTGCATAAATTTTCATAGAGTGTCCAATCAGCGTTAGGATTTCTCCAGTAGTACAATAAAGATGTTGAAGAATTATGGGAAAGTGATCACATTAGTCATCATGTACTTTCCAAGAGAAGTCCACAAGTCCACAAGTAGAAATGGATCACTTATAGTTGGGTCTATAACTTAGTATGCACTATTTCAAGGTATTTGAACCGTCATTTATGATGCAGGAACTGTCCTACGACTTTGTGTCTTCAATCTTTTCACTATTTTAACGAAGAAGTATCCCATAGTGGATTGTGATCATTGAAATTGTCCATTATCATAAATTGGGTGGTAAGTTGACTAAGACTGGGGATGAAATTTGGTTGTAAATATACAGATCACAATGCGATCCCTCAATTAAAGAAATGCCAGCCGCAACAACCTGTAGACCGGTATTTAGATAAACATTACTGTGAACAATATTATTGTTGACAAAAATGGTTGAGCCACCAGCAGCTCTATTATTTACAGCTACGTAGGTGCTGAAGATATATTAGTTCTTAACATTTAAATTATCAATTTTCTTCAGGTGCGCTTCCTGTAGGTACGATAACGTAACCCTCAGTCCACTTCGTTCCCGTGAGGGTTACGACCTGGTCCCTTTACCCGTAATGGAGCAGCCCCAGTGATTCAAATCGGGCGAAATTATGGTTTTATTATGAGCTACCAGACCTTTGATAGTAAAAAATATCCAAATTAACATTTTTCCTCCTTTATCAATCAAAAGTATGCATAATCTTCCTTATGACAAGTGTTGCACATCAAATTGAAAATCTAAAGCGAAGGCTTTGAAAAGTAAATCGCAGGTTTGACAGAGACTAATGAATAAAATCACCATAAAATGCCGGATTCTGCAAGTCAATGTCGGTCATCGACCGGAATTTAACATCAACATAATCCGGAAATGTCCGGATTTGGTTCTAAAATCCTATAAATAAAATTCAAAATGGCCGAAACTTGGAGAAATTTTTGAAAACGCGTTTCGAAAAAGAACGTTTTGAACCGCTTAGGAGAATTTTTCATAGAAATATAAGAAACATAAGCAGTAGAAAATGATAAGGTTTATACATCAGTAGGTATTTCGCATGCAAATTGAAACAAATTTTGCTCCATTATGACTAATGGGACCGAGGAACGTAGTGGACTGAGGGTTACGTTATCATATCTACGCTTCCTGAAGACAAAAATGCCACAGGATGAAAAGCTTGAATTAATAAAGTTATTTCTATACAATGAATCTAGAAACCTCCGCTCTTCCATTGTATGATGTTCATTGTAGTCGTATCGGTGAAAATTTTTCCTTTTTGGGGATAGAGGGATGACGAGACGAAGGACCACTCATTGTGTGGTCGTTCATTTGCGGTGTTGTTTTCTGGTTGGGATGTATCTATAAGGGTCTCTAGTGTTACCCAAATATGGCGTGGACGGGATATTTTAGATTTCCCTGTGTCTTCGTCTGAAGACAGTTTTTCATATCTACCGGTATTGTCGTCAGTCTGTCCGTCCGTTCGTCAAAAAGATTGTGGACGCCCATTCTACTATATTTTCCATCGGATTTCGACCATACTTCACAGAATTGTTGACCTTCATGCCTAGTTGAGCAAATTGTCTGGCTGGATTGTACACTAAGAAGTAACTGCATTTATCCCCTTTAAACCTAGTGTGTATTCAGGTGGTTTAAATGGTATATCAATTCGTGTCTGCAACATTAGTATTAATGAAAAACCTAAGAAAAAAGTGAATACCTTTTTTGTGTCTTGCATAGCAGGTTAAGCACTTACAGTTGTGTCCATCATAACAATTAAGATTGTTACAAATTGGTCTTTCGCCACTGACCCCTTCTTGCCTCTCACCATTGAATTCTCCTCTAATGGGGCGGCGCCAGTAGCAGCAACAAATTCTACCCATAAATAGTCAAATTCTTCCTTTGAAACGGCAATAATAAATACACCAAACTGGAAGTCAAGTGCTAATAGTAATGGGAGATAATAACGTATGAGAGATATAATGAAATTAGATTATCTACTAATTTTTACATCTGTGCCTGCACAGTAATCAAGTGTGTTGTTTTAACAATGGATAGTTAACAATGTTAATTAGCACTGCAATGACACCTCGTGTTTGGCGTATGATATTTGTTTCATGGAGTAACTTCTGATCAGCAACATTTGATCAAATAAAATGGAAAGCCATAATCCAAAAATTGTTAGAAAGAAAAACTCATTACCAAAAGTATCTAAACAGAAGGATCAATCCAGTATAAAGGTCATCCACCGAGTGCAATACACAAAATGAAGCCTCAGTATTTTAAAGGGGTTAGAAATTTGATAAAACAGTAAGTTTCTTTGAAAAGCAAGGTAAAAGTTTGTTGTCAGACAAGTCTAAACAATGCAATTACAAAAAACGTTGAATTATCCAATCCTGAGAAACTCATTAAATAGATATGTTAATACAAAGTTATGTCGTCTTGCATACATTTGTACTTGACAACCTAACATTGTCATGCTTCATGCTTCTACACAAAATATTCCCCCAAAATCTCACTCCCCTCATTAAAGGTCACCAGGTAGTTTTTATAAGAGGGGGGCTACTGTAGTTACTACCTGTTGTCTTGTGTTATGGTCATAAAACAATGACGAATTTAGGCGCACATGATTTATTTCTTGGTTAAAAATATCAATTCTGAATGTAGCAAATTTATATGTATAACTATAATTATATTCTGTTTCTTTCAATATTTTTTATATGTTATAATTTGTGAAAAATGAGTTTACTGCTACGATTTCCATCGCCTACAGGCATGGAATCCATGACTTAAACCCTCCTTGCATGTCATCCAACCATCTAGACATGACCCATTATTGGCTGTCATGAAATCCACTAGAGATTCATACACTGAAGTAGAAATGAAAATAGCCATAGAAAACTTAATGAAGCAACCAGAATGGGAGACAGAGGGCGTTTCGTATATGGTTCTAGACATATTATTTGGGGAAAAAGGGGGATTGTTATGTCTCCCTCTCTCAAGGGGAGACAAACCGGGTATGAAATGTGCTAATAAACAAATCAGACTTGTCACATCTGCTAGTTGACTTTGAATTACTGTTAGATGATGATTGTACTTTCGTGGAAGTTAAAGATTGTGTTGACTGGGTAGTTGTTAGTGTACTAGTGGTTTATTTATATTTTGTTGGAGTTGTAAGTATTTCATCTTTTGAAACTATTTTGACAGTTAACTTTGTAAAATTTTGGATATCATGTGGCCAGGTTAAGTTGTCTGAGTCTTTATAAGCGATAAAGTAGGCTGTTGTGCAACTTTATCTGCCTATGAAGAAATTAATGTCATTATAGTGCAGGATGTTGAAATTTGTTGACGGGCGTCACTGAACGAGATGTTTTTTTCTGTTTTTATTTTAAGAATACCTTTTTCTTTGATATATAAAGGACCATCTCTCGAGGACATATTGGAACCCCTGCAGTTTGTATATTTCAGTGCAATTGTGCGGCAAATTCTTCTGCACATCTGAAGCATTAAATTATCCCTACATTGTTTAGTGCCATAACCAAACTTTTGGCAAGTGAAGCATCTCACTGGGTTGGGAAGGTATTTGCCTACCTTTATTCCAAAGGCCCCGAATCACGTTGAAGGAATTGAACTGTCGGTGATAAAAGTAAAGTATTATGTTTAACAAAGCTTCCTTTTTTTTTTAAATAAATCTTTGTACTTTTGTGACGCATTGTTGTGATGATTCTTCGCAAAAATGCGACATCTATCTCTTATTATACCTGGACCTTTTTTTAGAGTACTGTGGAAACTTTGAATTCTGAAATTTTAGTTATTTTAAGTAAATTTTCCATTAAAGTTTTTTGGAATTACTTTAATAAGTAAATTACCTGGTCTCACTCTAGATACTTTTTTAACTGTTCCGACATTGCCTTTGATGGTCTTTTGGGTAGCAAATGGGTTGATTTTTGATATTTGTTTATTAGGTGATCCAGTTAACACAATGATTTTTGTCCGATAGTTATTATTCTCTTCTGGAATAGAATCGTCTATTTCTTTTTTTTTGAATGTGGAAAGTGTTNTTTTTTTTTTTTTTTTTTTTTTTTTTTGGGGGGGGGGGTGTTCTGCCATGCAGTAAGAAAGCTTTGTCACCCACCTACCACAAAAAGCCAACAGGGCAGATACTTTAATTCTTTGGACCTCCACAAGAAAGGTACCCAGTGTACCAAAGATAGAAAGCGTACTACTTGAATGACCAATGAGTCATCGCCTTCTCCAATACCTCCTAAACTGTTGATATTAAAAAAAAAAGAAAAAGAAAAAAAACATAAACAAGTAAGCTTAAACTCAAATTGGAAAGATATCCTAGAGCGCTTGGTCAGCCGATTGATCGGACCGAGCCAACCCGACCACCCATTTAGAGGTTATCAGAGCAAAAGAAAGATATTGATCCTGTATTCTCAGCCCAACGGATATTTATGGCCGAAACGGGAGTCTGAACAAAGTATCGCACCAAAAAGGATCTAGTCAATCATCGGCACGGGTCACGACAAACGGAATACGTGTCGCCTGTTAGGAAGACTCATACTTCAAGCTAAGAAGAAGGTGCAGACCAATTCCTTACCCTGTACTGCGCACGGTGGTATTTGAGAAGAAGAACCGGAAGTGGAAGAAGACGATTGATTGATAAGTTAGAGATTAACGTCCAGTGAGTAATATTTCAGCTATATCAGGACCAGATGAAGTTAATCAATTAAAAAAACTAGTAAGAAAAGAAAGAAACATAGATGGAAGGGACAACCGGGACAAAGAGTTTTGATTGTTACTGGAAAAGGGAAGAAATGGGTAGGGGCAGGAAATTTAGCCTTCTATAAGAGTCACAGTGACTCAGCCCTCTTTAGACAATAATATAGAAGGTGACTTTATACTGCATGGAGCGTGGCATTTCTCCACACAGTTTGGCTACAATGGTTTGCGGTCATGCTTTCGGTATTATGAACTGACTATCCCGCATAACAGGACATCCCCCTATCCACCAACTGGGGATGAGCCCGGCAGCTCTGTAGTGGGATCCCCTGAAAACCGATTCAGGTTGCGGGAAGAAGAAATAAAGGGTAAAACAATGCGTCTCCTTTTGTCGAAAGGGAGTCATAAAAATGACTACTGTGGAAGTACTTTTATTCGTGGACATCATTTTTCGTGGTTTTCATAAATATCCCTGTTTGGTGGGTACTTATATTCGTGTTTTCAAATTCTATACATTAAATGTCAATGAAAAGTATACTTTTCGTTGAAAACTTAATTTCGTAGTTATAGCAAACCACGAAAATTGGAACTCAAGGAACAATAGTACTTTCACAGAATATTTTTTTGCTAAAAAAATTAAAACAAAAGAGGGAATTTAAGTTGGAGGGGTTTTAATAATGAGGAATTTAAGGAAAATATGGGCAGAGAAAAGATAAGGCAGTTAAAAGCTGAAATAGAAGAAACTGGAAAAGCAAACAAAAGGGGTTTTGTATTAGACCAAAAATCGATTATTATGATGAAGATGTGGACAATATAGATTCGTTTAAAGCTATTGAGGACAAAAGCGTAGAAAAAGGAAATATTTATTTATTAAAAGACAATGTAAATGAAGAAGTAAGAGGTGAGGAAACAATAACAAAGGTAGTTCAATTTTAAGCAGACTTATATACAAGCCATGATATTACATTGTAGTAACATAGATATCGAGACATACTGGTCTTGAGTAGACGTAAAAGACTGACAGACGAATAGAAGAATGAGAGATGCATATTTTTTTCAAAAGGTGAGTAATTCATAAAATAATAAAAAAAATCTTTAAAAAATAATGCACCATGTATAGATGGATTGGAAAAGGTGTTTCATTTAACGTTCTTTGAACACTTGGGGTAAGATTTAATAAATGTTTTGGACAATGTTCACTTAAATGCCGAGCAATGAGAAAGTATGAAACCGGATATTATATCAATTAATTATCAAGAGAAAGCAGATAGAGGGGATTTATTGATTGATTAGTTAGAATTTTAAGTCCAGTGAGCATTATTTCTGCTATATCAGGGCAAGAACAAGTTTGTCGATTCTAAAACTATTAGTAAAAGAAGAAAGAAACAAAGGTGGAAGGGACAACCGTGGCAACGAAGTTTGATTGTCACTGAAAAAGGGGGCAGGAAATTTAGCCTTCTATACAAATCCCAGCGACTGTGCTGCCTTTAAGCGCGATGCTTCCCCGCATAGTTTGGTTACAATGGTTCGCGGTCAGGCTTTTCGTATTATGACCTGTCTATCCCACATTGACATGGCAATACCCGATCAAGCTTCTGGGGACGCACCCGGTAGCTATGAAAACCCATTCAAGTGTCGGGCACAGTTGATTTAAAACAGTGGCGTCCAATTAGTGTACTATGCTTAGACTATAAAATAATTGCAAAATATCTCGCAAAAAATTCACAAATAGGGTATGTGTTGTTTTTTTAATTTGTGCTCAATTAACGACATAATAGGCTATATGGAAATAAGTACTAGGGGTGGATTTATAAGTTTCGACAAAGAAAAAGCCTTCCACAGAATTGAGCAAAATTATCTATTTAAAGTTATTGAATAAATAAAATTTCCGGATTTCTATATTAAATCGGTAGGTATAATTTATAAAAAAATTGTAGAAAAGGTCAAGTTGGTGGCTGTTTTCTGCTAAAATTGTGTAATAAATAGATCTGTGAGACAAGGTTGTCCTTTATCCATATCTCTGTACGCTCTAGCTGTTTAACCATTTGCTTCACTCGTAAGATATTATAATCTTTTACATGGAATAAATATCCCCAACTTTGAATAACCAGTTTTACTTTTTCCTACTGATATTACAGATTCTGATGTTTAAATATTTTTGATTTTTTTGGGGAAAAGTTCTGAGGCTAAAATAAATAAAAATAAAACAGAAATACTCAAGTTTGATTCAACTGATGTTATAGTACCAACAAATATAGAAAATCGGGTTAAAACATGTTAATACCATGGGTTTTGTTTTTGTGAAAACAACATACTTGTAAACTGGAATCCTGTACTAGAAATGATACAAAACACAGGGTGTAAATGGTTAGACAGAAAACTTACTAAAAGGTTTTAAAACCCAGACCTTTCTCTTCATTTCTTTGCATTATATTTTCACACTGAACTATTTTTTGTAACATTTACAGCATAAAGAAATTTACTGTTTACCATGCAACTTAGGTATTTTTGTATTTCGCTTACTTTATAGTTTTTATGATATTCTTTGAAGATTTGTTGGTGAAGGCTCGTGAGTATGCTTGAATCTAGTGCCATATGAGCTGCCATGCCCATGATTCCTACTATACTGATTTGCGATATACTGATACATTATAGCATGCAATTGAAATTTAACAAGTAAAAAAATATTAAACAAGGCGGATGTTTTCTATGAAGCTGAAAGTGCTTACTCAATCTGTGTGCCTGATCTCACTTTTTTTTTATTTTGTCCTTGTTGTACATCTGCATATTTGTAATTATTTTTCTTTTCTGTCCAGTACTCATTTAGTGTCTTTGTTTCTTGGAGTTTCTGATGTTGCCGATGTCCCTGGATTGTTCGTTTTTGACTGACGGTTTTGTTCTCATTACTATACCATATGATAACGTTTTCTTAATTTTTTTCTCTCCATGTCAACAGGCCAAGGGGTGTAAAATAAATTTAGTTTTAAATAGATTTCCTATTTTCCGTAATTTCACTCTTGGAAGTAACGTCTCTTCTAGATTTGATGCAGTGTTTGCCTCAAAAAATTAACAAATGCATTGTTTGAAGATTTGAAAACAGCAAATGTCAAAATTTCCGTTGTGACAAGGAGAAATCTTATGCATTGAATTAAAGACTAAAACTACTTACACATCCTTTCAAAGGTTCACTTTTATACATGGCTTTCAAGGGATTGAAGTGTCCATAGGAACAGCTCAATATATCATAGCTTAGCATCCATGTTAAAGAGAGATTCTTAATACAAATTTAATACTTATCCACTGATTGTTTCAGCCAGAACCTTTTCTTGTCTTTATACTGTTAATGTGAGATACGTTAGGGAAAACAAAAGAAAATAATATAGACCTTTAGCAGTTTTTGGGGTTTATGGTCAAACATCAAGGTAACTATGTGAATTTTGCAAAAATTAGTCCCAACTTGATTATTTTGCATTAGAAGTTTTTTAGACATTATATTTAAAACAAAATGGAAAACTATTCTGTTCGGAAAATAAACAGCATAAATGTTACATCTTGTTCTTTATTCTGAACAAAAAAGATTTTGGCAGTGTCAGCAGTCATAAATAGAAATGAATTTGTTTTAAAACTCAACAAAATGCATCGAAAAAAGGACTGTTTGACATATGCTAAGGGAAGCAACCCCTTTAAAAAGTTAAACTGATGAGATAAAAAAGTCCAGAGTTTCAAATACAATTGCCTATACGCAAGACAAAGCCATAAAATATGGCTCAGTTCACAAATTAGGTAGTAATGACATTTACATTTCTGATGCAAAGTTGTGTTTTTGTTTTAGAAACACAGAATCAAAATTCTAATTCAATATTCTGATGTTCGTTAGAACACAAAAGTACAAGAAGTGAAAATTCTAACCGCAAGGTTTGATATTTTAAATCCTTTAAAAACATGAAAACTTGAAATCATGGTGGTATGTACTATTTCCACTTGTGTCATTATGCAGGTTAGTCTTTAATCAAAATCAAATTACTATTCAGCTGAGTGAAATGAAATGTCAAATGACATTTTTGCCATTTCAGCAGTTATAATTACAATTTAACAATATCATTTCCTCAATTTATGTCAACAGGCAGTAATATGATTTCGCAGAACAAACCCGCATTCAATTAGGAATTGAAATTAGTGTCAACCTTCAATTAAAGTTTCAATAGATGGCATTTTATTTTAACAATTACTATATCCGTGGTGGTTATATTCTAATGCTAGTTGTTATGATAAGTAAATAGCAAAATACAGGTGTCACTGTTAATCTAGATTTTCGATATGGCAATTTCGACAAATAAATGTAATTTCAGTGAAAATCTAATAAAAAAAGAAAAAAAAACTTTGGAGACCGCAAATCGAGAAATGTATTAAAGCTAATAGGAAGCAAATAACTGTGAATAGGATCTTAGTGGAAAGTCAAGCTCAGCTAAGAAATGAGCTCTGCTTGAGGGAGATATTCCGTAATTTTAAACTTGAAATTATAAAATCTATCTTTTTTTAAAGATATTTCATGTTTCCGACTAAGGTATAGGACTAACTAGTGTATTGGTGAACACTCTACAGTCTGCAGTTGTGACTTATCAATTTTGCGTCATTCACCTGAATCGGTTTTCAGGGACAAAGTCTGAAAGAACTTCCAGGTACGTCTCCTGGTTCATAATAAAAGAAAGCCTAGCAGCGGATCACAGTAAACTAACCTAACTGTGTAGAAAATCGCTACGCTCCATACAGTACAAAGACTCGTATATATTTTCAAAATGACTCGTATATGCCTTGACAAAAGAAGCTATAAAGACTCATATACCACTTGACAAAAGAGCAAGGCCACATGGGTTCGTATAAAAAATGAACAAACAAACAAACAAATACTTTTATTGTCAATCAAGACGCCCCATAGGAGTTGAATCACAAGATGAATTTAGACACAATGATTACAATTAATAAGAATGATTGGAGACATAATACAATATGTATATAATAAGAAAAACGGAAGAAAATTACAAGTATACAAATATATATATACGCCCACAAATATAAGGGGTACCACAAGCATGTATTGCCATCTATACATAAAATGTATACTGGGGTGAGGCAGAGCAATGAATGTATAACACCCTGAAATATATATATTTCTAAAATGGCTCTTGAAAATCGTCAACCAGCATAATACTCGGTAACCATATATTTCGCACATGTGCAAATGGTATCGGGATATGTTCGTTCGTCCTAGATTGTGAAAGAAATACAGGTTAAGAAATTGTTTTTAACTAAATCATGCAATTAACATATTGTTTTGCTTTCGATTTGAATTTTGAACTTGCATCTGTTTGAAAACGTCAAATTATGTATTATGTGACGTCATCGACACAGACAGCATTAGAAGCGGGAAATCTGCCTTCTCGTAGCTCGGAATGGAACAATTCAATTTCTGACATATTAGAATCGAAATGATTTATGGCGGGTATTTTGTTATTGTCATTTAACCATGGGCTGGGCCTTAATATTCATAAATTTAACCCCCGCTAACACTCTGTGTAAAAAAAGTCTAGAATACAAAAATTGATTGAATATTGTTTAACGTCTACTCAGCAATATTTCAGCTATATTAAGACGAGAACAAGTTTGTTAATAAATAATCACTTTGGGGTATGGAAAGGGTCATGGGACGGGAAATTCTGANTAAACGCCGAATACGATTCACAATTAACGACTTAATGGACCTGATCCAGTCGGACAGCGTCTCGACATCTTCTTTCTCTTTCTTTGCCCACTTCCTCGCATAGTCCTCAACTGCATCCATCAAAGTTTTGAAATTGTACTTCCAGTTGATATGCTGGGGTTCACGGAATTTGGGACCTTTTGAAAAAACCTCTCTTAGTTTGATATTGTCTATAATATTTAGGTCACCGGTTATCACGTGTCCAGCCGGACTGTAATTGAAGGGGGAAGTGGAGCAAGCGCAATCAGGTGGTTTGGCTTTGAAGTCGTCAATTTTGAAGTCACGCAATACCCGTNGCACAACCACGGAATGGGTCCTATTTCTATATCCCGGGACCCTCGGGGTCAGCCTCCGTTTAGGAGGGGTCACACCCCGCAAGCCAGAGATACTAGGTCCTATTTCTATATCCCGGGGTTCCCTCGGGGTCCTCTGTTAGGAAGACTCATACTCCAAGCTCAGAGGATGCTGCAGGCCTATTCATAAGCCGGGACCGCGCACGGCGGCAAAAAATATCGAAGTTGTATATCTAACAGTAAATTTAGTTATCATGTACACGTGTCTAGATTGTCTTAAAGTAAATAAATCATTTAACAGAGTGTACATTTGACTTTATAGAAAACTTAATTTGCTGTCCCTACCCATTTCTGCCTCTTTCTAATTAATACTCGTTGTCCCTTTTATTCCATCAATTTTGATTACTTTCTCTTATTAAATGGTTGAATCAATCAATTTTTTATTGGTTTAAACCTAGGAAGCTGAATGCTAAAGCAGTACAGCAAGCCAAATAAATATTTATAAATCATTTTCAAATATTTATAAATGAATTATAAATATTAGAAAAATCATTTTTTAATATTTGTAATTCATTTATAAGTATTTAGAAATCAATGAATTATAAATATTTATAAATGAATTATAATTAGATATAATTCATTTCTAAATGTTTATAAATGAATTATAAATATTTGAAAATAGTTGCAAGCGTCGGAGTGAAAATGGATATGATTTATCCCATCCGTTTTTCAGCATTGAACACAAGTGACGATGACGTCAAAAATAACGTAAAATGTCCAAGTGCACAAGAGAATGACTGACGCCATATGACTTCCTTGAACCAAGACCAGTCTCCTGACGATTTTGTCAGAACAAACACTCTTCTATTCCGGCGGCCATGACAAAGAGGTATCAGCATATCAGTGCACGATACTGCCGGTAATTTCCCTACCCTATAACGAAAAAAAAAAACAAAAAAAAACAAGAAAATTGCAGCAGAGCTGCGAGAGGGGGTTAATTTGATAATTTGAGACATGTGAAACTTTAAATTCTTCAATATAAAGCAGTGGAAATATTTATATAGACGAATTTCCAATTTCTTTTTATGAATGAATTACCGGCCGGATTGACCTGGGGTCAATCGGAGTAAATTTCGTCACATAACATTGTGACGTCCAAAAATCTATACTGTGACGTCAAAATTTTCCGGGAAAATTCACCAATTTGCAAACTCGTCTATTTGGCCCACCCCCATGTTTATGTTTTCACATCAATGGTCATCATTGTATCAAATATTAATAATATAGCGAATCGTGAGACTTTAAAGTTGTACTCAAGTTTCCTAAATACACTCTCAGATTCATAGTAAAATATTCTAATTCACACCTAGTCTGATTATTTTATAATTCACGATCCAAACATATACATTTCACCAGTTTATGCTATTTCTGAATGCATTGCAATCTCAACAGCTCTTCTGTAGTTGTCGACCCTTGAAGTGCAGCTGTACATATTTCCGGTGTAGTGTAGCAGACGCTTCACGGCTTTGTTGTTTTCATTTGAAGATTGACGATTTTCACATTAATTTGAGCATTATTATGTTTTTTAATGCCATTTCATTTTGAAAGTTTTCATTCAAATATTCACGCCAGTATGCTATCAACTATAGCCTTGGCCTAAGGCAAGGAAAATGAAATATCTAACTTCAAGGTAAGACATCTTTATTTACGTTGTCATGACATCTACGTCCGGTCATGATACTTGAGGGGTGCGTTGCCGTGGGCTTCCTCATTACGTGCCTTCGGCACGTCAACTCTATTCATTGTTTGCTATTAGGCACAATGTCCGTGCCTTCAGAAGGACAATTTTATCCTTATCCTAGTGATCGTGCCTTCGGCATGTCTTTAAATTGACTCATATAGGCCTACTTGGGTGAAATATTTTTCTACGGACACCTGATGTTTGCCACCGAATGACGAAGAGTTGTCATGGGGACCACACTATCTTTGTTATTTATTCTTTATTTATGTTGGTAGTGGTCGTGCCTGTGACTATGGCACGACAGTTCATATTATCCGTGACTTCGGCACGACATTTACTTCCATAATCATTAATTTACACATACGAAACTGCCCGTCTCGTGTGATTTTGTGTTGTCTCGTGTGATCTCGTGTTGTGTCGTGTGATCTCGTGTTCGAAAACAGAATACAGACCAGTTTTCTGTTTGTTGATACGGTCGTGCCTTCGGCACGAAACATAATGATAAATTTTTAATACTATTTATTCATCATTTAGTATCCGTTTGGGTGTGGTCGCGCCTTCGACTTCAGTTTCGAAACCTCGTATACAGCTTTAGCTCCTCCAAGGACGAAAAGTGTTTACAAGTACCAACCATGTTCGCTTCGCTCACCCCATGGTTGGTAAAAAAAAGAGAAAGATGTATGAATGTCGGGCGGTACCGGACGAACAGAATTACCGACTTTACTGCTTTCATAAACTCCTTCGTGCCAGAGAAGTCACCTATTCACACCCACACGGCATGATACGCCCGTCGTCCTGTATCTGAGCTTTTGACTTTATTGAACCACGATAACAATTGGATTAAAAAAATACGAAACAAAACCTGTAGTTCACCAATATATTACTATCCAACAATTCTGCACACAGTCATTTGAACAGAATCAAATTCTACTCTAATCTGTGACTCAAATAGATATAATCATATACCAAATATCAAAGCAAAATGAAAAGTTGTAGAAACCTATATTTTATTGAAAAATTTACTTAGTCCATGGACCAAAACTCTGCATGTAATCATCAGACCGGAATCAAATTCAAACTTGATCTGTTACTCATATAGATATAGTCATATACAAAATATCATGATAAAAAGAAGTCATAGTTACGTCCTTTTGCTTCTTCGACACCCTGTTTTACTAGATCATAGAGCGACTGTGCTGCACATTTTTTCCTAAGTAGTTTGAAGAGCATACTGCTGAAATGAAAAAAAAATATATATATATATACATGACAGAAGTCTGTATCACTGTCTGATGTTAAAATTCATGATTTTCATAAGATGGAAAAATTCTTAGATCGAAAACTAAACAATGAATTCCGCTCAAGCTGGCGCTAGGGCCGTTTTGAACTTGCTATGAGGTGTAAGCATTTTGTTAAGGCCTCATGACGACTTTAAATTGAAGAACAACAATAAAAGCGTTTCTCTATTGTTAAATTGGTTTTCCCTGTATAAATTGTGATTTTGTCTCATGCACATTTACCTCATATCTTTCATTTATTTCATGTATAGTTCAGATTTATGTTTATTGACATTCATTGCTGTCAATTAGTTATGCTTTTTTATTATACAGATGTTTTTACAATATTCTGAGATTTATTATTGTTTTCATAAAAGTACGCCTAGATGTTTCCTTTACAATGACGTTAGCGACGGCATTGCCATGTCACTTCTGAGAGTGACAAGAAATCGTGTATTTCACAGGAGATAATATGAGATTTAATTAATGGAGAAAACATTGTAAATATGAGATTTAATTAATAGAGAAACATTGTAAATCACTGCTATCTAATAATATGTAGCAATTTATATTCAATACCACTATGATATCTTCTACAGATCAAAAATCGGCGACCCCGAGGGAACCCCGGGATATAAAAATAGGACCTAGTATCTCCGGCTTGCGGGGTATGACCCCTCCTAAACGGGGCTGACCCCGAGGAACCCCGGGATATAGAAATAGGACCCATTCCGTGGTTGTGCGGGATTATAAATACACAACNCATCTTTCGGATGGGATGTAAACTCAGGTCCACGTGTTGGAAGAAATGCCTCGCTTCCTGCACGTTAAAGAACCATTGTAGCAAGCTCTTTTTGAGTGGTCCGTGGGTGATCGGCTACAAGGCTAAATTCACCGCCCTTTTCGATTTCACCCTATTTTTCCAGTGGCAGTCAGAATTTCCCGTCCCATGGCCCTTTCCATATCCCAAAGAGATTATTTATTAACAAACTTGTTCTCGTCTTGATATAGCTGAAATATTGCTGAGTAGACGTTAAACAATATTCAATCAATCAATCAATCAAAAATCGACAAGAGTACGACCCGTCAAAAGGAAATGGAAGAAATCTGTTTTTTATTGGACAAGCCAACAACAGCTTTAAAATCATTCAACAGAAAGCTGCTGAAAAAGGGTTTTGCTGATAGATTATTAAGACCATTTATAAATATACATTAGATTTCATACAATTTTTTCACTTCAACTATCAATACATATAGGTTGTTCTCAAAACTACCATTTGTTACTCTAATGAAAATTCAGGTGACAAAGATATGCAATTTTGTCAGGATTTCGTTTTTTCTAAATTTATGTCAGGTACATGAGGGGGGTAAGGCAAAAGGGTACCACTTAAGGACTATTGTGACCAGGTTTGGCCGAATTTGCCAAGTAGTTTCAGAGGAGATATTTGAATCTGTTCTCATGTGGTCCAATGTTAAACTATGATCCTCGCTGGCACACATCCTAAATTTGGTGCAGACCTGAGAACACCATTTTTTATTTGGGGATCACCAAAGAACTAGAACAATTACAACTATTATAGTGCTTTACCATAGGGTCTAATGTTCAAAATGATATTTGAAAGAGAAGTTTATGCCGGACGTTGGAAGGACATACGGGAGGATGGATGACGGTTGCAAAGTGATGGGAAAAGCTCACTCTGGCTTTAGCCAGGTGAGCTAAAACTAAATATACACATACTAAAGGTCTTATATACTCCAATGCCACCCAAGGAGAAAACGAGATATGCTTGTTTCATCATTTCTTTCTTTACTGAAAAATGTATAGTAACTGGAACCTGCATCGCTCACAAGGCTCAAAGTTGCCAAAATCAAGCTGACATTGCAACCTATACAGTTGAACTTCAGTTGCTCAAACTTTGGTAGCTCCAATAACGCCAATATCTCTGACTGTATTTCATGATCTGATCATATTTTACTATGCCTTTGTTGGACTTTTCTGAAAAAAAAATTTTTTTCTAAGGACCACTCCAGACACCGGCTTTGAAGTCGAGACATCAATATCTATTTGTAAGCAAAATTTAATGGAAATCGGACAATGTAGAATTATCCCACCTTTCTTGGAGTATTGGCCAAAAACTGCAATTTACCCCTATGTTCCATTTTTAGCAATGGTGGCCATTTTGTTTGACTGGCCGACTAATCGAACACAATCTTGAGAAGCCGTGCCCTGGTGATAATTCAGGCCATGTTTTCTAACAAGTGGTTTCAGAGAAGAAGATTTTTGAAATTGTTGACGGACGACGGACGCATAGTGATGGCAATAGCCCAGATGGCCTTTTAAGCCAGGTAAGCTAATAAATGATGTAAATTGTTAAGACAGTTAATATGTACCAGTAGTTTTTGCAAGACTGAAGAGGGAAAATTCAACATGTCTGATGTCTGATTTCAATGAAATTTCATTTCAAAATGGAATTAAAACCGGTGTTGAAGATTGTTCGCTGACCCCCATTTACAAATTGATGTCTCAACTTCAAAACATGTGTCAAAATTAGTCTCTAGGAAGAATGTGATTTGTCAAAGAAAGTCCAATAAAGACATATAGTACTTTATATACAGTTCGAGATATTGGCAGTGTTTCAACTAACAAAGTTTGGACGACTTAAGTTCAGCTGTATAAGTTTTGAAAACCAGGTGTGCAATACAGGCTACTTGATCTGTAACTCGCAGCCTGGGAGCCTCTGGTTTAAATAAGGCAACCTGCAAATAAAAATCCTGAAAAGTTGACAATAAAAGGGCAATAACTCTCATACTGTGGATTCATTTAATTTCGTGGGTATCAAATTTCGTGGTTAAGCAGAATTTCCAAGATACTGAAATTCGTGGTCTTATAATTTTCTAGTAGTACTGTCATGCAAATTATATACATTTTTTAAGAAATTTGTCTCTTTTCATCAACTACGTGGGTGTTTATAATCATTCTGCTCATTCATCCAAAAATCATGCACAATGTTTGTTTTCAGTTGACATGACATTGATATCTATTATCTGTATTTATGCTATCATCTTGTGAAATAAACAATTTACATATTTACCATCAAATTTACCATCAAATCCTTTTCTATTGTATTTTATTATGTCCACGGTAGAATTTGACAGGAAATGGTCTGCTCGAGAAGTAAACCAGTGCATCATCAATTCATTTACCAATCATCCCTTCACCTCGTTAGCTTCAATCTTGCGAAATGCAGGAAAGGTGCGAGCCAAAACCTTCAGCTTCTCCAACCACTCCCAGTAGGACTGGACAAAGAGACAAAGGCGGGAAAACTATTTATTGTCCCATCAAAAGAGCTACCTCATGAAAAGGTACATGTAGCAATTAGACATCTACTTTGACAGTTCATACATGTAAACAAACAATCAAATAACAATGAAAAGTGTGAACAAACAATAAAGTTTATCAAAAGATTCTTTGAAAATCCTACATATGCGAAAAAAAATCATTTCTGAAAAACATTCTTATCCTACTTTTCTGTAAAGCTCCTTTTCAGAAATTAAAAAACTTCTTGACCGATTTTCATGCATTTTTTTTCAGTAGATCTCTTCTGAAAGAGTAACAGCACACAACAATTAGATTTTTGATATCTTGTTCCTTCTCTGTGCTAGTTAGTTGTAAAAATTTTAATTGTGCCAATTAGCTGAAAATGTTTATTTTTCATCAAATTTTAATGGGATTATTTTCTTTGTGTTCCTTATGAGGTATCTTAAGGTTTTAGCAGTCTTAACGAAATGTGCATAAATTGTGGGTTGAAAATAATGAAAAAGCACATTTTCAATAATTAAATAATTGTCCTGGGAGTTCGATTTTTGTGGTCTTCGCTTCCCCTGTTCCTTCGGCATTCTACTGTCGTTGTTACATCATATTGTATTATGGATTGTATATACATGTACCATGAATCCTTGTTCTCCTTTATGGTTTTAGTGATTTTTTTTCTCTTCCATATACATACATGAAATGTGTGTGTAAAAATTGATAACAGGAAACACCTACAATGGCTGAAAATTATAATTACATGCCACAATCTGCCATGGAACTACACATGAAGAACACGAATAAGACAAAAGACGAACGTAGACAACGATAGGAACTCAAGACAGCCGGACTTGGTACCGACACTAGCAAAAGCAAGCGGTAGGGTTAAACTGGTTTATGGGTACCCAAACCTCCCCTTTAGCTGTCCCGTTTCCCTCTACAAAACCCAATACAGGTAGACTACTAACTCGATGACGACAATCTTGAAAGGAAAGAAAAAAAAATACGTAATTTTGAAAGATGGGTCAATGGGTGCTCGACGCAAAACTGCCGGCTAGCTCAAGGAGCCTAGTCTGCTGGTAGAACACTGACGTACTACGGAAGAAAAATCAAACTCAAAACTTCCCGAAGGGTTTGGCCAAGAATCGTCATAAATTTCAGTAGACATCGGCAGTATCAGTGAGAGGCCAGTGTGTGTGCAAAATTTTCAGGTCATTAGGTATCGAAGCTAATTAACGGATGCAAGCAGAATATCTTGTCGATATCCCCTTTTACGTAAAGAATGTAAGTTACGTCCCAGCTATTCTGGACTTTTAATCAATTTCTGGCATTTAAAAAAATATTTCCGTAAAAGCGAGGATTATAAATGCCCTTAGTAATAAGCTGTTTACGAGAAACGTCATATTTAGATATCAAATGTTCATATATATTATAAAACTTCTGAAATGAATTCAACAACTTATGAAATCTGTTACCCTATTGTAAAAGGTTGGCTGTGATAGTTGGGTTACGTTCATTAAAATCGTCAAGAGTAGAACAAACTCGTGCGAATCGTACCAGTTGAGAAATATACACCCCGTAGGATGGGGCTAGAGGGATTCAGGAGGAGAGAAATTAGTGATAGAGAAATAAAAAATCATCCCGATTATCATATATTTTAGTTTTTATTTTACCGGAGTCAATAATGACAGTTAGTTCCAGACAATAATTAATTAACATTTAGTGCCATCTCTAGTGCATAAATGGTACCAACATTTTCTGTTTTAGTTTTCAATTTCCTTAGTATATTTGCATACATTTTATATGTTATATAATTGTGTACATAGTGACACTTTTGCGAACGTTTTATACTTTAAGAACTTTGCCCTGCATAGGCCCTTAATTTGAATCAAGACATCTTGTGTTTGCTTATAAATCTCAAAATGATTTTATTTTTAGGATAATGAAGACAATAATGATGAAATTTATGAAGAGCTGCCAAACTTGGTAAAACAATAAGAATAAGAGACTAATTTCAGATTTAATTTTCACAATTTGGACAATCATATTAAAAGATAGATGTACATTTCTTGAATCGAAATTCATTATGGAATAACTATATAAAAAGCTTTACGGACACAAATCTTAGATTCTTGTGCAATATGATTGTAACAGTAAATTGTATTGGCCAAAAGTGACTCTCAAATACTCTATCTACATTGTTCTGAGTAGATTCAGAGTAGGTCCCGTGCTTTATCGTCATTTTGCAAATACAAAATGCAAGGCATTTGTTTCTCACATTTGAGGCAAGCCGTAAAGCATTCATTTTAAGAAAAAATGAGTTTCAATGCTGGGTTGTTCGTGATATTTTATAGGTCGTTGCCTGATCTTGGGGGTTTGAATGTATTTGTAGTCTTATTTCATTTAATAACGAGTCTCCATGCTTGGTTATGGATGATAATTTTAGGCCAGTTTGGGACTCTTAGAACTAATAATATGAATGTGAAGCAGTCATTTCATAAATCAAATCAAATCAAATCAAATACTTTATTGTCATTAAACTAAATGTGTTTGTGACAAATTACAAAATAACATTTCAATTAATATACAGCAATAAATTCAAGTAAACATTTCAAGAGTCTCCTGTCCTCTGTTCTAATGACTTTTTTATGAAGGGACCTAAATTATTTACTTGACATGGTGTTGATGGGTTAAGAATATATATCATTTTATCTATGTTTGTAATACTACAAAAATCTGGATAATCTCTAATTATATTATGTAGATATTTATCTCTCAATTTTTTATTTATTTTACACTCTAGTAGGAAATGATATTCATCCCCTAAAATTTTACAAGTAGGGCATAATCTTTCATTCCTAGGTATATTATAATGTCTCCCTTTTTCTATTTCTAGGTTATGATCGCTTAGTCTAAGCTTTGTTATATATTTTCTAAATATAAAATTTGGTGAATTTAAATAAAATTCATTATCACTATTCTTTTTTTATTTGTTTATATAGGAAGAGTTTACTTTCATCATTTGTATCCTGCATCTTATTTCTGAAAAAAAAATGTTTATAAAAAGAATAAACATTTCTTTTGGCTTGGAGCTTAAACAGTTTCTTTTTTGAATCAATCTGTAAAGGCTGATCTAGATTATTTTCATTCAAGATTTCTTTAGCATAAGTAAACCAAGTATACATTCCTTCGGAGTCTAACATTTTGGTTAGCTCATAAGCTTCTACTAATAATGGGTTCCGATTAACATCTGTAAATCTGTTCAAATAAACTAAACTTTGTGTTTTTATAAAATGTTCAATGGGATGTCTCCCCAATTCAAGCCTACAAGCTAAATTGGAGGCATTCTTTCTGTTACCCAATAATAATTTGCAAAAATATAAATGCAATTTTTCTATTGGATTTTTATCTATGAAATTACTTAAATCAATTTCTTTTCCAGTTTTTTTAGCTCTTATTTTAACTCTATATAATGAAATGTAAATGCCAGAAAATGAAACTTCAGAATTATATGTCATGACTGGTCTAATTAGTGAATCAAATAAATTACATGCTACCTTTACTGGAATGCTGTTCAGAAACTTAGTGTATGATCTTATAATAAATAATGCTTTTTTAGCTCTTTTCACTAATTCTGAAATACTATGATTTAGATTCCCATTACATTTTACCAACAATCCTAGAAATTTGCATTCTTGAACATTTTCAATAAGAATGTTATCATATGTTATAAACGACCGGACAGGTTTAGTTATTTTATGAGTGAAGATCATAGTTTTGGTTTTATTGACGTTAAGTTCAATCTGCCAATTTTTGAAATATTTTGATAAATTATTTAAACAATTTTGTAGCCCCTCTTTTGTTTCTGATAAAACCAAAAGGTCATTTACAAAGAGAAGACTTCCTATTTTAGAATTTATAAGTGTCAATGGGCAGCATTCATCAACCTCGAAATTACTAACCATATCATTAATAAAAATGTTAAAAAGAGTGGGACTTAAAGAATCCCCTTGTTTAACCCCTCTAGAAATAGAAAAGAAACTAGTGTGTTGACTTTTATATTTTAAAGATGACTTTGTATCTTCATATTGATTTTTTATTATATTGTAATTTTTTTTCCAATTCCTATCATACCAATTTTATACATCAAAGCTTCTCTCCAAACTGAATCAAATGCTTTTTTCAAAACATACATAAAATTTCTTTCTGTTTTTATGAAGATACTTGTTTATCAGTGACTTCAGTACAAAAATGCTATCAACTGTTCTGTGATTTTCTCTAAAACCAAACTGATTATTGCATAATTTATTTTTCAAAATTTAAATTAATCTGTTATTAAGCGCTGCATTAGAGAATTTATAAGAGAAACACCTCTATAATTATTAGGGACTGACTTATCTCCTGATTTATGTATAGGAATTAAGAAAGACTTGCACCATATTTTTGGATATTTACTAGTATTTAGTATAATATTAAAAATTTTACAATACATTGCATCAACACTGGACTAGAGTGTTTTATTATTTCGTTTATTATTCTGTCTGGTCCTGCTGCTTTTTGTTTCAAATCTTTTATAACTCTCTTAATTTCAGAAATATTAAAAGGACAGTCTGTTTCTGCATTATCAACAATTTCTTTTTCTAAGATTTTGGTTTATTTTGGATATCTATAATAAAATCTGTATTAATATGCTAGGATGGCCTTGATTTTTAAAATGATTCATTAGAGAATTTTCTTGCTTTAAATTTCTGGTAATTCTTCCACCTCTTCTGTATTTGTTTTCTTCAATGATTTCAATATATTCAAGTACTCCTCAGGGTTTTTTTTTCAAAATTTTGGGATAAAGAATCAAATATTTTCTGTTGAAATTGTTTTTTCTTCTGTTTTACCATTTTTCTAAAATTTTTTTATATAAACTGAAATATTTTTCTTTCAATGAACTATTGTTAGGGTATTTTTTAGTACTATTTCCAAGTCTATTTATTTCTCTTTTAGTTTCATATATTACTGTATCTGACCAGATTTGTCTCCTCTTGTTACTCTTCTTCTTACTAACATTTTTATTATATTTTTTACAAGCCATGTCAGATATATCTTGAAAAATATTATATTACTGCCTCATCAACACCATTTTGCGATTCCTCTATATTTTTCATTTCAAATTCTATAATTTTTTCTTGAATATTTTCATTAGCTAAATAATTCACAACTAAATCCTTTGATTTTTCAGTCCATTCATAGGATATCATAGTTTTCCACTTATTTCTATCTAAAGAGAAGTTTGGCTCAAAACATACTGAGCAGTTTAAATATAAATCAATCTTTGTATGCTCTGAAAGATATGTAAAGTCATTTGTTTTAAATGATTTTACCAAAGACATGTGAGTAAAATAACCCAATTAAGTCTTGAGGACAAGCATAACTCAACAAGACTTTTACCATGCTCATTTATAATTTTATCTTGATTTATTCTATTTAACTCAGTATCTACTTTGTAATCCTCTGGTAATAAGTCAATACCATCAAATTGGTTTATTTGAAAGGAATCATTTTCTATAAAATCTGGTATTACCCCAGTTCTGGAATTAAGATCTCCCATAATAATAACTTTTCCTTTATTAGTAAAATTGCAAATGTCTTGCTCTATTGTCAGAAAATCATTATCATAATGAGTAGAGTTACTTGGAGGTATATATGTTGCACATAGATATTTCATAATAAGCGCGGATCCAGGTAAACGAAAGGGGGCCAATTTTGAAGTGGAAGGAAGATTTTCTCAGTAATACATCAGGATATTCATTAAAAATACATGATTGTCAAAAAAGGGGGTTCCAACCCCTGGTACCCCCTGCCTTTTGGACCCCCCAGTGTATGATTATCTGATTGTGTATGCTGGATATATGCCAATACATTACTGTACGTGTGTACCGACAATGTCAAAGATATTTTTTTTTATATTTTTGTGTTACGTAAACAACAAAATACCGAAGTTGCTGTGAATTTAGATTCTACATATGGGCATAATGACAACCTATGTCTCTTCAGTGCAGATCAAATCAAAACATTTGGAATTCCATATACCGAAATATGTTTATAAGCTGAGAGAGAACAAATTACCATAAGGATCTAAATAGTAAACTAGCCAAGATCAACTAAGGACAGAGCTATGCGAGAGGGAGATACTCTTTGTGAAATTGTGAAATTTAGATATTACAAGTTTTTAAATTAGCACCGAAGTACTGGCTACTGGGTTGGTGTACCCTCGGAGACTAACAGTCCACTAGCAGAGGCATCGGCCCAGTGGTAATAAATAACAGAACAACTCGAGATACACAATCCATTACTTGGTGTCATCACTATAGAAGTGTTTACAGTGGACATCACAATCTTGTCGATCGCTATGGCATATCTCTTTCCCAGATGACAACAGACCTTTCCCTTTACAGCTAGTATGAGATTCTTTAATAAGTTCGACACCGTTATCGTCTAGAAACTGGATGTCGGGTTACCCCGAAATTCAGAACACTTTAGGTACGTTTTTTATAGCATTTGATACCATTTTGGCATTCAGTCAAACCTGATTGAAAGAAAACAAAGATGTCGGGAGAGGAATGTATAAAAGTGCTTGTCACTTGTTTTCCAATTCCATTATTTTGTATTTCAATGTTGTTTGTTAGAATTTTCCCCATCGCCATGCTATATTTGTAAATAACAAAATACCGAAGTTACTGTATAATACATAGGGAATAATACATGGCAAAATCCGTATTCCGTATCACATGCCATATCATCCCGAGTTACCAATATCAGCCCGAGGGCCTCTGGCCCCGAGGGATGATATTGGTCGAGGGATGATATGGCATGTGATACGGATTTTTCCATGTATTATACAGTTTATCATATATTTAAACAGAGGACTACTTAATTCCCCCAAAAATGTCAAAAATTGAAATTGGTAAGAGAAAACGCATGTATTTTCTGAAGATGAAAATTTCAAATTGAGCGGAAAGGAATGGAGATGGTTGGAATAAAATCTTACATTTAAAGGAAATAGGTTTGCTTGACTTTTCGAACTAATCCTGACGAAAAAAAAA
>MJUU01039057.1:74511-97931 GCA_002080025.1 Modiolus philippinarum
TCGTCCGCCTTTTTCAAAATGGCCGCCATTCGAAATTAAGTTATCGCAATATCTTGGAAACGATAGAAAATTTATGAAAACATCGTGTTGCAAAAATACTCCTCTCATTAAGATCTACATTTATGGTAGGTCAATTTTTTTTTTCGTCTGCCATTTTGAAAATGGCTGCCATTTGAATTTTTGTTATCGCGATATCTTGGAAACCATTAAAGATTCATATTAATTATTAGTATTTTTGTTCGCGAGACAAGGACCATCAGGTCCATATCAGATGAGCCCGTAGGGCGAATCTGATATTGACCTGATAATCCTTGTCGAGCGAACAAAAATACTAATAATTTTTTTATCGGTAATTCCACAATGGAATACAAACTAAATTAATTTTTGTTAAGTTATTATTCCTTTTTTTACGTTTTGTCTTGCAACAATTTTCGTTCCATAGTGAAAAACTATGCACTATTTTTTGCATGACGCGGTCACTTACGTGACGTCACTCCATTCATTCAAATGCATCATGACGGTTACGCTAAGGAACGAAGAAAGGGACGTCTATTGGAAGTAATGAAAATGTCACATTGAAACAAAATTCAGGATCATATTATAGTGTGATAAGGTAGGTTGAAACTATGTGATAAATGTTTTGATGTTTTGGGGATAATCAAAAGGAAATTGTTCATATTTCAATGTCCTCAATAGAACTGTCAACGTGTCATGGCGTCAATATCTAGTTGTCATAATGTTACTTTTGTTTTGAGAACACAAGAAATTCCCCCCCACTCCCTGCCACTCTATCCCTGTGCCCTATTTCCATTTTGAGATCCCGTCCAGAGTTGAAGTTCGCTCCCTCCCCCTTTTGTCTCAGTTCTCCGTCGCCTAGTTTTTCTCCTGTCTTTACCAAATTTCAATCGTTGAAATGATTTACTAGTAATATGGACAAACTCACCAATCCGAGATTTGACAGTGCCAAGGTGCCGGAGGTCATGTTTTTGTTGTTGTTGGGGGGGGACCATTAATTAGGAAAATCGTTTTGTTCCAGGAAGAACTTTTCAGATACCCTCCGGATACTGTGTATGCGTTGCATTTTAATTGTACTTGTAACACTGCTTAGTGTCTGGGTAGATCTGATTTAGCACAACATTTGATCTCATCATATCATGTTTATATTTTTTGTTGATTGTTGGTGTTTTATCAAGATTATTTATCTATTTTTTTCTTGTTTGCATGAAAATTTTTTTTTATGTTAAAGATCATTGACATTTATTTACCACGCAAAAGGTGTAGTTAATTTTTTGTTGCACGTTTATGTTATGCTTTAATGAGCTAGTTTTTTCCCACATAATTCGCGTGCTTTTTTGCTCTTTGACCACTGAAGCGCATTTGGCCAAAAAATAAAAAAATTTCCTTCCGCAACATGTTCGCGCATTCGAAATGACCAACAGTTGATAATTTCTAGTATCACTTGTTGCTGGTCGTCTTGCCTTTGATACAAGCTCGAAGATGTAGTAGAGATCAAAGGAAACTCTCCCAAATTACCGATAAATGAAAACATTATGTTGCAAATATACTCCTCTCATTATGATCTACATTTATGGTTGGTCAAAATATTGTTTACGTAACTTTTTTGACCAAAATAGAAAACAAAAACAAACTCTAACATGTAATCGTGGTGAAAATTGGTGAAAGACCTTGCAATTGTTCTCTGAACAATTGACCTTTTAATATTGTGTATCTGTTTCTTTGTTGTTTCCGATGTTGCCATTGTCCTTGGATTATTCGTTTTGGATTGACGGTTCGGTTCTCACTTACTTTAAGTTGACCCCTTCCGACAACATGTCCTAAGATGTCAACGTAGCATGACAAAATTCACTCTCTTAATGAGGATTATTAACTTGGTGTCAGTGAGTCGATGGAAGAATGTAAGATAATCTGTAGATGATTGTTAAATGTATGCGAGTACTAGTATATGACTGCATCGTGATTATGCGTCACAATTATCTTGACCAGCTTAAACAGTGTTTATGACCCTTTCAAATGATGCCGGTGATTTTTTTGCATTCAAAAAGGCTGCAGTTTCTTACTTTGAAAAAAGTAGATCTGCAGTAATGAATACTGAGTAGAATATGCCAAAACCCTTTTAGCAGAATGGAAATTTTGCTACATATTTAGCTTTGCCAACTTTGTCTTTACAACCATAAATCCTTGGTTTATGGAAATGAATCAGATTTTGTAACGGCATTTTATTTTCTTTAAGGTGGCTCACTCATCACATTTTTGAATTTGTGTCAGAACTTGCAGTTAGTTTAATTTCTACATGTGGCCATTTCGACAACTTATGTCTCTTCAGTGAAAATAAAATCAAAACATTAGAAGACCATAAACTCAAAGATGTTAAAAACTTTAAGTGAACAAATAGCCAATATGATCTCAGTTGAAAGCCAAATGATTACATGATGAACTATAGGTTAATTAAAATCATTGGTAAATAAATAATTTACTTCTTGCTTTAGATATTTTTGCGTTTTCTGGATGCATTCTTTAAGAATACCAATTAATAGGTTAAGAGTACTCAATAATGTAATTATGAAAAATTTTGCGAGTTCTTGTACATGTAGCTATATCAGGAAATAAATGTTCATATTCATAATGCAGTTGTTTAAATTTTTCTTGTTCATACAGTTCTAGATGAATCCTTTTTTAGTCTGGAGCTCCGGAATTTCAGAGGACCAGAATCGGAAATGTCTTCATTACAAATTGAAGTTTAAGTATATTACAAACACTGGTTTAATAAATGAACTATTTCTGTCATGTGTCTGTTAAGGTATTTTTAATATATATGTTAACGACACATTTGTTTTGGACCCCAAGGTTTATTCATATATATATATATATATTTTTAATCCTAGTGGTAAATTGTTCTCTTTCAGCTTTTATACATATTTCCTTTTATGGATTTCCAAATGACTTGATTTGTTCTGCGCTGAAGAGACACAAGTTGTCGAAATGCATATATGTAGAAACAAAATTCACAGTTACTTTCGTATTTTGTTAATTAGATCTCTAATTTTTTTGTCAAAAAAAGATACCTAGCATGTAAAGGGATTTATAGGAATTGGCAAACGAACTAGTACTCAATCATCAAACGAAATTGACGAATTTGCCTTATTGCTATGAGTGCCAAATTTACCACATATCTTCTAAGACACATATTCGTATCCCGTCTTTCCTGACAGGGTTTGCTTTTACTATAGTTTACAGCAATTGCATTTATCTCCTTCTCATTTATACACACGACATATTTATAGCACTGAAGCGTTCAATAAGAATTCAAGTTATCGTACTTTAATTGAACCGGAATATTCCTGTCAGACCACGATTTTCTGACTGAAAAATTAGCATCCTTATAAATTTGATTTAAACGTCTTGCGTAATCGAGTTAGTAGCTTTCTTGTATTCTTGATGCATGAAAGATTTCAGCATCTGATGAATGTATTAGCATTCCACTTCCATACTTCACTAATTATTACGCAACCACATTTATTTTAACAATAACACTCATTAAAATTCATAAATGGCATTTTAAACTTCAAATTAAAATAATCAACCATCATAATGACTTCGGAAGAGTTCGTAAGGGTAAATAAACGTACGTATTTTGGAAGAGAATATCCCGCATCTACCACAGTCTGCTTTTCTGTAACTGATGAAACTGTTTATTGACTAACAATTACTTTCATAATAGTAGCTTTCATCGTAAACTTGAAACAAAAAAAAACATACATGGTTGATCGAAATGGCCGTACAGCTCATTAAAATTATTGCAATCGGAGTAAACATATGTGTTATAGTCTCATGTTCCTTAAATCCATATCCTTTCGTTAAATATTTAATACAGGAGTTTGTCATTTAATGCAGTGTGGAGTTCTAAAACAATTCCCCGTGTTAGTGATGTATGCTCTTTATTTTTCTTAGATATGATGTACATAAAATAATATCTCATGTGAACACTTTGTTCAATTAATATTATCTAAATTGATGTAAATTCTAAAACCTAAGATCGTAGTTTTGTCCTTAGCTATATTTGATATTTACTGATTATTCGGATTTCGTTTGGTTTTATGCATTTTATTTTTTGAAAAAATGGATTTCCTATGTAGGTTTCTAGTGATGCTGATGAGGAATTAATTTCCAAAATGGCTATACAGCTCATTAAAATTATTGAAGCTGGGGTTAACATATGTATTATGGTCTCATGTTCATTTACTCCATATCTTTTCGTAAATATTTAATAGAGGAGTTTGTCTTTTAATGCAGATTGGAGTTGGTAAAACAATTCTAGTGATGCTGATGAGGAATTAATTTCCGAAATGGCCATACAGCTCATTAAAATTATTGCAGTTGGAGTTAACATATGTGTTATGGTCCTACGTTTATTTACTCCATATCCTTTCGTAAAATATATAATTCCCCGTGTTTAAGATGTATGCTCTTTATTTTTCTTAGATATGGTGTACTTGTACATGAAATTATATCTCATGTGTACACTTTGCTAACCATCGTAGTTTTGTCCTTATATTTAATTTTACTGATTATTCGGATTTCGTTTGGTTTAATGCATTTTAAACATTTTTCTGAAATAAGGGATTTCCTATGTTTTGGTTCTAGTGCTGCTGATGAGGAATTAATTTTCGAAATGGCAATACAGCTCAATAAAATTGCAGTTGGAGTGAACATATATGTTATGGTCTCATGTTCATTTACTCCATATCTTTTCGTAAAATATTATACTTTAGAAAGTTTAAGACGACCCCTAATCAGCAGCTTGAACAGAATTCACAGTTTGCAAGATGTCGAATCACGCTGCACTGATTTCTAATTTTTGTTATGGATGCGGAATTCTCGACAGTCAATAAACATTGGGGAAAATACTCTTACAATTGCCCCAAAAAAGGTCAAAAGACAATACAACGTATATTCGAAAACAGGGCATTCATTAAATTGATTGCAAGAAAACTTGGCAAACCAGGAGATATAGCCATTGTTGCAGTCAAGGTGTAGAGAATTCCTCTTTAGATACACTATCATACTATCAAATTTTGGAATTTTATTTCTAATTCCCAAATGTTACTCTGAGCACTTGTTTTTAGTGCCCATATTTGACTACTTTGGTATGGCAAGTTTTCTCACAAGTGACTGAGTACATGAGTGCCATATGATTGTTCAAATGTAAACCTTCTTTCTATTAGTCTTTTTGTCGGGCAAAAGGTGACGGCGATTGTAGGAACATTTGGCAATTATCAATACATTTTGTGTTTGTTGACGATATAGCAATCATAATTACATGTAGTAAAAATAGTAATGGTGCATTACATGATATGTTTCACAAAATTTTTAAGTTTCAAGGGCATAACTCCCTCAGAAGCTCTTGGATTTCTGTACCCAAGTCGAACTACATGTAAGTTTGAATTTCTAGTAAACAACGTACGTACAAAGTTTTGAGAAAATATGTAATTTTGTTAGTCGGAACCCTAAAATTAACAAAATTTCAAAGATATAACTCCAGAACCCCTTCGACCTCTTAGCCCAAAATTAAACTTAACCTGGGTTTTATGGTAAACAATTTTCATACCAAGCTTGAAGACTGTATGTTGGTTCTTTTAAAGATATCAGTCAGAAACTCAAAAATCACAAAATTTCAAAGTTTCAAGGGGCATAACTCCAGAACCCCTTGGACCTCTGAACCCAAAATCACACTTGACCTGAGTTTTATGGTAAACAATTTACACAAGTTTATAAGGTGTATGTCGTTTCGTTCATAAGTTAACAGTCGGAAACCCTAAAAATCACAAAATTTCAAAGTTTCAAGGGACATTACTCCAGAACCCCTTGGACCTCTGAACCAAAAATTGAACTTGACTTGAGTTTTGTAGTAAACAACTTACATACCAACTTTGGAAACTGTATGCTATTTCGTGTCAAAGTTATCAGTCGGAAACCTTAAAATTCACAAAATTTCAAAGTTTCAAGGGGCATAACTCAAGAACCCTTGGACCTCTGGGCCCGAAATCGGACTTGGCCTGAGTTTTGTGGTAAACAATTTACATACCAAGTTTGAACACAGTATCTTATTTCGTTCACAAGTTATCAGCCGGAAACCTTCGGGGGACGGACGGACATACGACTGAGGGTATTACATAATGTGTGGCGGGGTATAAAAATCATAGATGTATCTGTTTTCGACAAAACGGTGCTAAGGGCCACTCTGGAACAAACTATAAGGTATGAGAAAAAGGGACTTTTGCTTAATTCAAGTCGTTTCATTGGTTGATTATACCATGTATTTGTAAAAACTGTCTCAAGTGCGTTTACTTATATACTTAAATTGTTTATTTTAAATACAGATGGCCATAACATTGGCTTAGTTTTAAATAATAAATACAACATTTCAAAATTATCAACGGGAGTAATATTCTTCTTTTTATGTTTACGAATTGTATGTTTCACTCTTGATTCGTAAGCAAAAGCTGGTACAAATGTACCAATCATTCATACTTTCTCATTCAGCAAATTTAACTTCGCGATCGCAAGATATTTTGTTCATAAAACAGCCAAATATGAAAAAAAATAACATAACAGTAAAATATTATGTAAGAAAATTCCCCATTCACATACAATTCCCGTGAAGCGATAAAGATGATATCTATAGCTAGAATATGTGTGCCTAAACTGACAATATTTACAGTATGCTATATTTACGATTTGTCTTCATGTATTTGTATTTCAAGTTTTAATGATCAAATGCATGCAAATATTGGCGTACTAACTCGTCTAAATCGTTTACCTGGAAAAGGAAAAAATCTCATTAAAACCCAGTGCAGTCCTTCCTATATGAATTTAAAAACTCGTAAATTAATATATTTTCTTAAATTAGTGGAAATGTAAATGGAATTATACTGAACTATACAAAAGTACTGCTAGTCTTCCTTAACATTACTGCACGGACAATAAGTTTGTGGTAAATCTTTATTTTGTGCGCGTCTGATCTATTGATTGGTAAGTTTAACGTCCAATGAGCAATATTTCAGCTAGAACAAGTGAATCAATTCAAAAAAATTGTAAGTAAAAGAAAAAAGAACCTGAAGGGACAACCGGGGCAACGACTTTTAATTGCCACTGGAAAAGAGGAGAAATGGGTAGGGGCAGGAAATTTAGCCTTCTATACGACACCCTATGCGTCTGCTCTCTTGAGAGAAATAATAGAAGGTGTTTTTATACTGCATGGAGCGTGGCGTTTCTCCACCTAGTTTGGCTACAATTGTTCGCGGTCAGGCTTTCCGTATTATGACCTGACTACCCCGCAAAGATACCTATCCACCACCTGGGGACGCGCCCGGCAGCTCTGGAGCCAAAGCCCCTGAAAACCGAATCAGGTGCCGGGCGTCTCATCGAATGTAAAACACAAAGTTTTAAACTTCCAGTAAAAGTGTCACTATGAATTCAGAAATTATTGCTTTCACACAGAATTAACTAATCTTACTATCATCATATGAACTTCATAGCAGAAAAAAAAGTATACAAGTAGTAAATTATGATACCCCGGTATTTATTTATGGACCTATTATAACTTTTACTTCAGGAGCATAGCTGGAGGGTTCTAGGTTTTCTTAAAGACTATCTATCTATATGTGATTAGTGAAGACAAAATCCATTGAAGGATGTTTATTATGGTATTCATTCATAGGGTACCAAACAGATGATAATACTTAAGTCAGCAAACAAGCTAAAAATATTAATATTAACCTGACATTAAAGGAAGCAGTAAAATGTCCTTTTTATATAGCTATTGTCATCACATGGCGTCTGTCGTCCGCCCTTCCGTCGTAAACTTTTTTAAAAAATCTTCTCCTTTGAAACTGCTCCCGTATTTAGTTATTTGTCACCAAATATGGCCTGAACATCCTGATTCAAAATTGTATCCGATGAGTCCGACAACCAAACAACATGGCTGCCTTTACTAAAAATAGCACATAGGGGTGAATTGTTGTTTTTTGCAAAAACACTCAAAAACCGTTACAGATACCAAAACTCTGACATGGGAATAAAAGAGATCAGCATGACAAGATCTACCAGCCCTGCAATTTTGAAGAAAATTTGATTTCCCATTTTGGAGTTATTGCCCTGTTCCGAATATTTTTCAAAACTTTAATTTTTTATCAAAGAAACTGACTATATATAGAAGAAAGCTTTAAATTGCAAAATGATCAGTATATCAAAATCTACCCATCTGGAAATTTTGAAGAAAATCTAAATACAGATATAGGAGTGATTGTCCTTTATTGTTCAAATTGTTGTTTGAATGGTGGTCTTTCAGTTGCCATGGAAACCGAACAAGAACACTGAATCTTCGAAAAAAACTATTCTGCTACATATTTTTCTTCACAATTTCAGAAATACGTATAAACAAGATTATAAGGAGAACCCCTGCATTTTTTTTTGGAAAGAATTTTGAATGCTTTGATTTCAGCAATACATTTTACCTGGAATATCAGGATAACACCTGCTATTTTTTTGAATTGTGGTCTGAAATGGGTTGTAATTGATAATGGAGCTTTCAGTCGCCATGGAAAACAAACCAGAACACTGAATCTTCGAAAAAAAAACTATTCTGCTACATATTTGTCTTCACAATTTCAGAAATATGTATAAACTAGATTATAAGGGAAACCCCTGTCGATTTTTTTATAGGGGACCTCGAATGTTTTGATTTCAGCAATATGGATTACTTGGATTGTAAGGAGAACCTCTGCCCAAATTGTTTTTGAAGGGTGATCTGAAATGGGTTGTAATGGATGGTGGAGCTTTCAATTACCATGGAAACCACTGAACCCACTTGCCCAATTGTAAGTATACTTGGTCACACTGTCCATAATTGGTCGCCATTGAAGAATGTGTCTGGTTATTTCGCATCTACTCTGAGATGGCCGCATGCGGGAGGGACATAGCTTAACATTAGACCCTATGGGGAAAACACATTCCAAGACCTTCTCTGAAACTACATGGTCAGTTGGAATCAAACTTGGTCATAATAGGCCTTTAGTGATTAAAAAAAAGATGTCTGACAAGTCTACACCTCATCCAAGATGGCCGCCAGCGGGAACATAGTTAAACATTGAAACCCTATGGGGAAAAACGTTCAAAGATCTCCTTTGAAACTTCTAGAAAATGAAGCATTTTAACATTGAGGTAATTTGGGCTGCAGTTTATGTCAGAAATGTACCAGGTGAGCTATTCAGGTTCTTGAGAGCATCTAGTTTATCTTAAAAAATCTTAAACAATCTTCGCGACAATTTGTTTGTAGAATTACTAAAAGCGAAAACTATAGATGTATAAAGCTATTCAGTGGTTTCTTTTCACATATAGTAATGTACATTTAATGTTTGCAATATATTTCAATTACAATTTAAATAATAATCGATTTTTAATTCATGTATATTTGATTCCAATGTCTTTTCACTAGAAGCTTATAGTGCGTCAACTTTATATGGCATATCGCATTATAAGGATGTTCACTTTCCACGTTTTAATTTCTGTCAGAGTTTAGGAATCCATTAGTTTTATCAATTTAAAAAGCTTTACATTGTTTTGGCCCCTGAGCCCCTAATTTTTAAAAAAAATTATCTTAAGAAGGCTTTCGACAATGTTGTATGAAACGGTATGAAAAATTCAGCTAGAGAAGTTCGATTTCAAGACAAAATCTTGAAATATTCTATCACAGAAATGAGACCAAAAGTCGATGAAATATTTTTTTCGCGTACTTCTTTTCCAATTCTGTAATTACTGTCAATCTGACAAGCCTTTAAATATATCAGATTGGCTGTTTCTGCGATAACTGTGCTATAATTTGATACTTCCTTCTCTTCTTCTAAATTAAATGAATAAACCGCTTCATCATTTCAATAATGTTTATTGTGCCAAGTGGGGAATCTAGAAACAACACATATGACATGTCCAATATACTTTCTACAATCACTAGATAAATTTTCGATATCCTTTGCATTAAAATAAAAGGAATGTTAGATAGCCTGTTTTCAGTAGTGGACTTCTTCATTATGGCTTTACTTAAAAGTTAAAACATTTTCTTTCAATTCAGTAAAGATAATTTGTTCTATTTACCTCTCTCTTTTCTTGAAATATCGAAAATTTTAATTATTTAACCTGTCTGAACAAGTGTACAGCATAACGAAATACTGTTTTTATGCAACTTCGGTATTTTTGGTATATTAAACTAGTTTTTCTGAATTTAGATTGTGATTCAAGAGCTTTCTGTGCTTGTTCTCTAGAATTCCGCCACCTCGAGAAATATTGGTAAAGTTGGCGTAAAACACCAACCAATTAATCAATCTGAAATTCTACCAAGAATATTATTAAGTTGAAGTTGCCTGAATCCATAATAATACACATTGCCTACTACTTAGTAGACAGTGTTTCAACGCGTCACAAAAATCCCTATCAACATCGTTTTATTTCGGAGTTGAGTAATAATTACTGTTCTACCCCTTATTTATACACCCATTGAACCAGTGGATCCACATGTATTAAAGAGTTAGTTATATAATACTCTGAAAAAAGCATGTGAATTACTTTTGAAATGGAAAACATTCCATTAAAGTTTCAGTTAAATTGAAATCAATAAAAAAGTTTCTGTTGACAGTTCTTATTTTTTTTACACTTTATGAAACCCTTCCACATAAATTGATTAAATAATGACAATATCCGTACTATTGACAATCCCCAGTTTTTATACTATATTGACCTCATTTACCCAAAAGAGATGAAACTTAATAAAACAAACAAATGATTCTTAACGTTACCCTTTTCTTAATCTAACTATAATCGTCAACTTGTGATAAAGGGGGCGATTTTGATTTCACCATTACTAATTTCTGTGTGACAGGTGCCATGCGTGGAGCAGATCATTCCGGAGCACCTGATGATACCTCAGTTTTAATAGGGTTCACTATGCAGGTGCTTTAGTTCTGTGACGTTCTTCATCCTGTCTTGTTTATTTTTTTTATCCCCTGCCATACTGTCTCAATTTGTGTTGGATGTGAATTGCCGTGATTGTGGATTTATGATTTTAGAAATCCCCGTTTCCTCGTTCTTGCTTCGGTATTTGTTTACCGACGATTCCCTTTTCTTGTAGGCGACATTTCCCTAAATTCATCCTATGGGTGTATATATCTCAACAAGTACCATTTGCAGGCGTCTGTTCTGCTCTTGACGTCTTTAATGAACGTAACCTCAATATTAAATCCTACGTTATACAACACATTACAGATTTAATGAATTGTTAAACACAATTAATGTACGTTTCAACCAGCTGAGACTCTCACGTTTCATAGATTCCCAAAACAACTCGGTGAGTACATAATATGAATAGTATGAAATATAATTTGAATGCTGTTATGGCAACTTTTGTATTTTCGGATTTTTCATGGCGCTTTCCATTGTTGACCCACTCATGTGAAAAAAATGAGTTATTCTTGTGTTTCTCCATTATAAGCATTTTTGGTTGTAGAAGTAGATATTTTTATTAAATGTAAAATTTTATAACTGATTTTATATGAGAATGCATTTATAAACATATTACAAAAGAAACCATTTACCTACTGGTACTGGAACAATTTTATTTCATTGCTCATCAGATTTTTAACTTTGATCTTAAAACGCCAACTTCCTCATGGGAACAGAACAAAGGGTTCCATGTAAAAACCACTATAATAAAAGTACTTGCTCACCTAAAATATGCTTATAAGCAATACCAAGATACAAATGGTAAAATAAATAACCTACCGAAATCTTCTGTAATGAGCTCATTGACTTAAAAAAAACAATTAACTAAGGTGAATTTAATTTTGCATCAATAATTTTCCCATAAGAGGATGCGTCCACACTTTATTTATGACCAGAACTGAAATACCAGCAGATGAACAACACGTTACCACGCCTTGTTTATATCAACTTGATGTGATGAAAAGCTTTCAAGAAGTAACGATTAGCACAATTTTCCCAAAGCGTCCAATGTCAAACTTAGACCTGCAGTGGAAATAAGAATGGGTCTAGAATTGGTACTTACAGCATACGTTTGTAATGACCATCACGGTACCATGTCTAGTTAATATCATCTCCATGAAGTCTTCAACCATCTATAAGATTTTACCACATACTTTTAATGTTTGATTAAAAGTTTGGATTCGGCATTCATCATTTAACGATCGGGGCTCTAGTGTCACATTTCAATACCATTTTTTGGTATGTGGATTTGGATCCAAGAAAACGAGTTTAACCCCACCGCAATTTTTGCGCCTGTCCCAAGTCAGGAATATGTTGGTCATTGGCTTGTCCTCGTCTTCTTATAAAATTTTAGTTTCTTGATATTTGGGTTATTGGATGTGGTTTGTTTTCATTGATTTATTTTTTTTTTAACCTTTTTGGGCCGTTTAGGGCTTGCTATATGGTGTGAGGTTCGTCACTGAGTTGAAGACCGTACGGTGACCCCTAGATGCTTTGTTCTGGGTCGTTTTAACCTGGATATGGGATGTTGTCTCCTTGACATTTATCCCATTTCTCTTCTTTTTCATTATATCATGCTACCATTTCTAGTTAATGCCAACTTGATGCACTTTTATCAAGAATAAACACTCTACAAAAAAAATTACAGTAGGGTTCAATGTTAAACTTTGGTCCTCAGCTTTGGACGTCTTGGATGATTATTTGAATATTTTTTCAAGGTCTACTCAGTAATATTTCAGCTACACAAAGACATTTTTCGATGGATTATATTTTTTCATATGGAAAGCTGCTATGCAACGAGAGATTAAGGTTACCACTGGAAAAGCAGGGTGGAATCGAAAAAGGCATAGGTTTAAGCCTTGTAGTTGATAACCTATGGACCTGAAAGAGAGCTTGGTACAAGGTTTATTTAACGTACAGGGAACAAAGCGTGTCATTCAACAATGACTTGAGTCAACATCTCGTTGGAAAGACTGGCTTTGTATTTATTCACCCTTTATAACAGCGGAGAAGAGTGGGACAAAAAGTGCCAAGAATTGTGAATGTCACTTGATATAGAAGAATTGGTTCAAGACAGGAAATCAAACCTTCTAGACTATCCCAAGCCGTCTACTGTCATTACAAAGTACTGAATGTCAACTGCAACGAGCATTTTTCTCACACTTTTTCTAAAAAAATGTTTCGCTGTAAGACTTTCCGTGTTATGAGTAGACCACACACACAAGGAATGCTCTTTTTGGTGTTTTAACGATGTACTGTGTCAGCACCTGACGACTCGCCTAAGATATTGTAGCGCCCCATGTAGCAGGTGGATATTTCTAAATATATTTTCTAATCTTTAACGCCACTCAAGTCCACAACCCAGATCTTAATATAATTAATAATGAACTGCTGCGCCAAGAGCGCATGATACGTCCGTCCGCCGTCAAGTCGAACTTTATGGAATTGTTGGACCACAACAAAATTTTGATTGAAAAAAAAAATCACAAACAGAAAATGTGCCTTACCAAGATGTAACAATTATCAAAAATGAAATTAAATTTCACAAAGTCCAAGGGCCATAACTCTGTACAAAATCAACCGACAGGAACCAAATTCATAATTGATCTGTATCTCACCTAGATATACTCATATACCAAATATGAAATTAATATGTCAAGCGGTTAAAGTAAAAAACTCCGGAAACCTATATTTTCAAAATTTCATTAAGTCAAAGGGCCATAACTCTGTACAAAATCAACCGACCGGAACCAAATTCATACTTGATCTGTATCTCACCTAGATATACTCGTATACCAAATATGAAATCAATATGTCAAGCGGTTAGAGAAAAAAAACTCCGGAAACCTATATTTTTTTTTAAAATTTCACTAAGTCAAAGGGCCCTTACTCTGTACAAAATCAACTGACTGGAACCAAATTCAAACTTGATCTGTATCTCACCTAGATATACTCACATACCAAATATGAAATCAATATGTCAATCGGTTACAGAAAAAAACTCCGGAAACCTATATTTTTATAACTTCACTAAGTCCAAGGGCCATAACTCTGAACAAAATCAACCGACCGGAACCAAATTCGAAATTGATCTGTATCTGACTTAGGTATACTCATATACCAAATATGAAATCAATATGTCAAGCGGTTACAGAAAAAAACTCCGGAAACCTATATTTTTCAAATTTCACAAAGTTCAAGGGCCATAACTCTGTACAAAATCAACGGACCGGAACCAAATTCGAACTTGATCTGTATCTCACCTAGATATACTCATATACCAAATATGTAATCAATATGTCAAGCGGTTACAGAAAAAAATCTCACCTAGATATACTCATATACCAAATATGTAATCAATATGTCAAGCGGTTACAGAAAAAAATCTCCGGACAACAAAAACTTTACGGACGGACGGACGGATGGTATACCATAATACGTCCGTCTTTCGACGGGCGTATAAAAATGAATGATTTATAAGATTACCCCAACAGCTTTTCTAACACTGTTGCAAGATATTTTTCTCCTTGGGGAGGTTTTCTGTAATTAACGGTCTATTTTAGACAAAGAGTGCTTCAGAGGGAAATTTTAATTTACTTTTAATTTTAATTTAAGTCAATCACGTACACGTAATAAAGTTACAAACCGATTTCGGATCCTTTCAAAAACGAATACGATTACTTGTTACAATTCACATCGTCTGAGATATTTATACACCATCATAACAGCATGAACGAAAAATTCTTACATAACCTATTTTATTGGGATCGTGATTGGAATCTAGCATGTTTCCTGTCAATTGACAACTTATGTAAGTTTTAAGTTTACATTCCTGGCCCTATAATTGCTAGCAACCAAACGTTTGATTGCATATTGTATCTGAGTATTTGATTTATATTACATGTTATAAACATTCATTAGCTTCAAGAAGGCTCAACAAGTAATTGTCAATTTCTTACGTAAGATGGTCTCACTGGACTGGCTTGATGTTGCCATACACGCAGACAGCAAGTGAGGAAAACAGTTAATTGACTCTACAGTTGTAGGGCTATTAAATACGTCTAGTAAAATGTGAGAATCACTTTACAATACAAACCAATAGTCACGGTTTTTCTTATTGATTAACATTTTGATTTGATGTTTTTTCGGACTTCGTTAAGACCTTTGCAAGTAAAACTTAATCGACAATTTACAATAATCATATAGGGCGATATTTCAAAAATACTAAATCCAGCACAAGCCTCATGATTTTGATTTCAATATTACCAATTTCTTTTTTACTTACGGCAACGTTCCTCTAGCTCCATCCTATAGGGTGTATATTTCTCAACTGGTACGATTTGCACATGTTTGTTGGACTCTTAACGATTTCAATGAACGTAACCTTACAAGTACATCCAAACTTTTACAACAGGGTGACAGATTTCCTAAATTGTTAAATACATTTTAGAAGCTTTATAATAGATAAGAACATATGATATCTAAATATCGCGTGACTCGCAAAAAGCTTTTTAATCAGGGCATTTCTATTCATCGCTTTTACGGATGTGTTACTAAAAGATGCCAGAAAATGTAAAAAAAAAATCCACAGACAACTGGGACGTAACTCACATTCTTTACGTAGTAGGGGATATCGTCAAGATATTCTGGTCGAATCCGTTAAATTAGCTTCGAAATCTAGTATCCTGAAAATATTACACACATAATTGCCTTTTACCGATACTACTCATGTCTACGATATATGATGATGCTTTACCAAACATTGTGGGAAGTTTTGATTTACATCGTAAAGATGCACATACAATGCACAAATGGGCATAAAAGATCAATTTGGTGTCTGTCTTTCAAAGTGGATCCCCAAAAATGCCATCTTCAGATTTTGACCAAAATTTACATACCGATTGCCAATATCCTTGTTAATCCATGTGCAAATTTTTATGTCCGCCCTTTATAGCGTTTTTCCAGACACGTTCGAATTTTTATTTCCTATGCATTCTTCATGAGGTTTCTTTTAGGTGTAACCGGAGAGCATGAATCTCCTTGCAAAATTGCAATGGTCACCTCAAGGGATCGAATCCGGGACCTCTAGCACTTCAGACAGTCACCTAACCGAATGAGCTAAAGAAATATTCCTTTAGCTCAGTCGATTTTTACTGGCTATATATCTACCTACTACAACGCAGGTAGGCTGTCCTGTCACACTTCCCCCACCTCGAGAGTCATCATACCTGCTATGTATGACTCTTAACACAAATCTCACACAAACCCTGGTTAGCTCCTTCTTACCACCGTGGGTTTTTTTAGCTGCGCGCCAAATGTAACCGGAGAGCATGAATCTCCCTGCAAAATTGCAATGGTCACCTTCGGGGATCGAACCCTGGACCTCTAGCACTTCAGCCAGCCACCTAACCGAATGAGCTGAAGAAATATTCCGTTAGTTCAGTCGATTTTTACTGGCTATATATCTACTACCTACTACAACGCAGGTAGACTGTAGTCATACTTCCCCCCCACCTCGAGAGTCATCATACTCGCTATGTATGACTCTCACACAAATCTCGCACATAAACCCTGGTTAGCTCCTTCTAACCACCGTGGGTTTTTTGCTGGGCGCTAAATGTAACCGGAGAGCATGAATTTCCTTGCAAAATTGCGATGGTCACCTCCGGGGATCGAACCCGGGACCTCTAGCACTTCAGCCAGCCACCTAACCGAATGAGCTAAAGAAATATTCCTTTAGCTCAGTCGATTTTTACTGGCTATATATCTACTACCTACTACAACGCAGTTAGACTGTCCTGTCATACTCCCCCCACCTCGAGAGTCATCATACTCGCTATGTATGACTCTCACACAAATCTCGCACATAAACCCTGGTTAGCTCCTTCTAACCACCGTGGGTTTTTCGCTGGGCGCTAAATGTAACCGGAGAGCATGGATTTCCTTGCAAAATTGAAATGGTCACCTCCGGGGATCGAACCCGGGACCTCTAGCACTTCAGCCAGCCACCTAACGGAATGAGCTAAAGAAATATTCCTTTAGCTCAGTCGATTTTTACTGGCTATATATCTACCTACTACAACGCAGATAGGCTGTCCTGTCACACAGGAATCAACTTTATATGAAGACGAAACTGTCAACAAATCACCCTAAAAGAATACCAAATGCTATTCACCCTTATATTACACTTCAAAATCTTATTAATACGTGTCCGAAAATCTTGAAATTTAATGATGTGAAAATACTAAAAGTAAAACATGCTCCTTTAGTTGCCCCATTTATTTATTTCACAGTGAGTAGAAATCACTCGAGAGCTAAAAATACAATGAAAAGTCCATTTTCTCCCTACTTTAAAACTTGAAAAAAGTGGATCCCGAAAAAGGCCATATGCAGAAATCAATTTCATATGGTTTATACGCTGCATACTTATATATTCAACAATACTCCTAAATTTTATTTCCTCCCATGCCCTTTGAGGGTGGCTAGAAGTTTTTCTTTATTATCATACAGTTTTGACTATCAGATATAGTTGGTTTTAAAACAAAATTTTACAAATTAATAACGACAATTGTATATTTCTCGTATACCTGTACTGTACAGCGATTGTTGCAGCATAAGATACATCGTATGTGAAATGTAAAAAATACCGCAAATGTTAGAAATTTGATTTTTTTACCGTGACTGTGTCATCACACATCTGGTTTATTTGAGGAGATGACATGTAAAGTAACTTACACGGGAGACATTTTTGTGAACTACTTCCCGCCTTATTGTTTGATGTTTTGATCATCTCCTCTGAAACCACCAGACAAAAATTTTTAATTAAAGTTTACAGGACTTATGTATGGAAAATTCTTGACCAAAATGTAAATTTTTCTTGATCCGGTAAAAAACATGGTCTCCTCCCCGAAACGTAGCTGAAAATTGAATCTTATGGAAAATTGTCTTTTCCTCAGAAATGGAAACTTTAAAGTAATGAGGTACTTCATACAGGTGCTAATTTTGTTGCGACTCTATCGGAGATATAGTTTAGCATTAAATCGTCATTTTCATGATCAGTTCTGAAATCATTGAAGCAAATTTAACTGAATTGGAATGTTATATGGAAGGTAATTTAAACAGACTGATCATTTCGGATGGATGAGACAAAACATTGCGGTCAACATTTGATCTTATGAAAAATCAAATTATTATAGTTTGAACCATGGAAGCTATTTCAGTCAAACTTGATGATATGAAATTGCTCACAGAGCAGAACATGCTTACTATTCCGAAGCACCTGATGTCACTTCCGGTTTTATAGGAGTTCACACTAAATGTTCCTTACTTCTGAAAGTTGATTTTATTTCCATGCTTTGTGGCCTTTCTCGTGTCATTATTTTGTCTTTCATTTTCTGTGTTGTCGTTTTTACCATGTCTCTTGAATTTGATATTTGTAACCACGTCCCTTGTTACTTCAGTATTATACAGTCGTTCTTTCATTTCAGAAAAACATCTAGCGACTGTGCATATGTAAACAGTAGGGAAATCAACATTTTCATACACTGCATTGAAACTTAAACTATTGAATTATGTATGGATGTTCATTTCAGAAAAAACATCTAGCGACTGTGCATATGTAAACAGTAGGGAAATCAACATTTTCATACACTGCATTGAAACTTAAACTATTGAATTATGTATGGATGATTGCACACTTATCTTGGATCAAGCAAAAAAATGACCACAAGTGTGGAAAAAAGAGCTTTTCATTTAGATCTGTTATTTTTTTTTCTCTTTTAGCTTTCTCACAATTTCTTGTTAACAAGTTTCAAAATCTTTTGATTTGATCTGCACAGAAGACAATCACAGTAATTTTGGTATTGATGATTAACTTTGAACCCTTAGGGCAAATCTTGTTTGGATCAATTCAAACAAACTTCACAGGACTAATGAACATGTGGAATGTCTTCTGCAATTTTTTTACGCAAGAAAAAAAGCATTAATTACCAGAAAATAGTTTAACAGTAACTTTAATAGAATAGCATTAAATCAATAGCCATATGGGGATAAAAACTTCTTTAGGCATTGACGGGTTTTACAGGTGTAAAGAAAAATGATCACACAAATATTTACAGTCTAAACACAGTTACCTTACCAAGTGTTACTTCTAGTCTATCTTATACTCTTGTAATTGGAACAAAACATGCAAATTTATTGACAAATCGTGTGTTACTAGTATATGTAAGAAAATAATAACCCCTCTCTTCATGATTAAGTACGAGCGTTAGTATATCATAAAGTGATCGAGAGAAATTAAAAATCAATTTACCCTGATAATTAGTTGATTGGTTTATTTTCCATATTTTACAACATTAATGTTTGCAGTCATGCATGTTTACCCAAGCATTTAGTAATTAGGTCTATTGAAAATATGAGTACTTTTTTACGTACTAGTACCATTTCAAAATTTTGTCTGCTTTGAAATGGCTGACCTTAATATCTGGGACGATTTTGATATTGGGGAAGAAGTATCTGAAGAGGATTTAATGTTGTTGCACACCCAAGAATTGTTTGTCGTAAAGCAAGAAGATAAATAGAAAAAGGTGATCTGCTGATCGCTGATCACAAAAGATACCCCCGCCCATAGGCAGTCCTAGTATTTGCAGGAATTTTCTCACAAATCTAACTGAAGTTATCATCCCGAAACTATAAATTTTACAGATTTTGCCTAAACCAAGGGCAATAACTCTGGAACGCTTAAACGATCACGGTCAAAACCAAACTTCACATGCATTTTATAATAAGTAACGTTGTCCGAAATATTAAAATTTTCTCTCAAAGGAAACCGAAGTTATCATCCGGAAAACATAAACATTTACAAATTTTGCCTAAATCAAGGGAAAATAATCAATAACTCTGGAACACAAGATCCGATCACGATCAAAACCGAAGGTGACCTGTATTTTATAATTATTAAAACTATTTCAAAATATTCAAATTTTCTCACAAAGCTAACTGAAGTTGTCATCCAGAAACTATAAAATCTACAGATTTTGCCTAAATCAACGGCAATAATTCTGGAACATATAATGCGATCACCGTCAAAACCAATCTTGACCTGTATTTTATAATTAGTAACCTTGTCAAAAATATTAAAATTTTCTCTCAAAGCAAACGGAATTATAATCCAGAAAACATAAACATTTACAGATTTTGCCTAAATCAAGGGCAATAACTCTGAAACGAAAAATCCGATCAAAATCAAAATAAAACTTGCCCTGTATTTTATGAATAGAAACATTGTCCCGAAATATTAAACTTTTCCTCAAAGCAAACTGAAGTCATCATCCAGAAACCATAAAATTTACAGATTTTACCTGAATCAAGGGCAATAACAAAAAATCTGAATACAATCAAATTGAAACTTGACCGGTATTTTATGAATAGAAACATTATCCCAAAATATTAAAATTTTCTCTCAAAGCAAACTGAAGTTATTATCCGTAAACCAAGTGACTTACAGATTTTGCCTAAATCAAGGGCAATAACACTGGAACGAAAATCCGATCACGATCAAAATCGAACTTGACCTGTATTTTATGAACAGAAACATTGTCCCAAAATATAAAAATTTTCTCTCAAAGAAAACTGAAGTTATCCGGAAACTAAGTCAAATTTTTATTTCAGGTACTTAAGAAAAGACTGCAACAAATGTCAATCTTTTCAAGAGAGACAATCAAACTTTTGTTTTCTTTCGGAAAATTTTAGACAGTCGTATGTAGGAACTTACCAAAGCAGGATTTGGAACGCATATACAAAGGGTAGATTCTATTCTACCGTCAGACGAGCAATGCGATGTGTTTAATTTTGAAACCGCAGTGGGATTTCTTCTATAATTGTAAACTGTTTTGATTTCGAGCTCTTGATGAGCATAAGGATCTAGATGTTACTCAGTTTCATTTTTCTGCGGATACTGCTGGTAATAAAAACTTACATTATACGGGAAGATTGTGTAAAAATGTAAAAGGAGGTTTAGATGACAGGAATGTGGATGTAAAAATGATTACACAAAAAAGTGGCCCAACTAATCCAAGATGTGCTGTAAAACTGTATGAAAAATATTTGTCTTTAGTTCCCAAGCAAGGACGATTTTATAGAAAACCACTACCTCACAGAGACACTGAAAAATCAAAAGACAATTTGAAGCTCCTGTGTGACATAATGGAATGTTTTGAATTTTAATGTCGCTCGGCAATTCTATCTGAAAAGTATGCAACCAATATTCTCTAGATAAGTATAATTGTGGTTGACTTTTAAAAATTACTCCATAATTCAATCGATGAATGAGTCCTTCTGGTGAGGTATTAATGGTCTTTTGGCCTCCAACAATGGTTAGTTGTATCACGAGTAATACAAGAAGCACAGTTACAAGGCTTATCTGACTGCTCACTTTATACCCTATCAAAATAATAAAAAAAATAAGTGGTTCGTATAGTAAATGTTGATCAGACATTTACTTTCATGAAACATCCCACAAATTTAGAGGAACTACTTTTAGAAAAAAAATATAGCCAAAATAAACGACGTCGTATTAAACCTCATAACTTTACCTCTGTTATCACTCACTTTTTGAACTTACCCTTGTTACATCATTACGACTTTTAGGCCTTAATTTGACACTTACCTTCTTTTTTTCTTATAGTCTACTGTCTTAATGAAATGTTTGTATTGCTGAATTGGTCGTTTTCGACGCTTACCTTGTTTTGTATAACGTATGTGATACTCTTCCTTCAGTCTCTCCGTTACATTGTCGGCAGGTTGCTAAGACGGTTCAGACCCGTCAGCCCATTTACATTTAAAATGTGGTGTCCCATTAAAATATTTAATACCTGATATCTTTTCTACTTCATACATGGCTTCGTCATCAGAAGACTCGCCATTTCCATGCTGTGAATTTTGAACTTGGCTGTTGGTATTATCCTCAATAGTCAAATCGTCATTGGCCTCTCTAACATCGAGTTCCATATTACCTTCATCAGTTTGTTCTTGTTGTGTTTGCTGATCTGGTGTGCGATGTGGTCTTGGATCATTATAATGGCGTAATTGTTGTGCATTTATAAATGATTTAAGAGGTTTGTGAGACTCCCAATTTGTCAATTTGTAGGTATGGTTCGGTCCTAATTCAGAAATATAGTAGGGTCCGTTTGATTTATCATGTAATTTCTTCGACAACCCTGTAGGTACTTTATGAACTCTTAAAAGAACCCTTTGTCCAACTCTAAAATCTGGTACCCTTGACTTCTTGTCATAATGTTCTTTATTCCTTTCTTGGCTTTTCTTTATATTCTCTGTGGCAATTTCTTTTGTAGCTTTCAATTTTCGTATAACATCAGCAATATGATCTTTGGCCGTCTGATTCATACTTTCCTTTGGCTTTATAGCAACATCAAATGGTAAATATATCTCTTTCCCAAAAAGAAGATAAAAAGGTGAAAACTCAGTGCTTTGTGTACATGGTGAACTGCGCAGCGCCATCATTATTCTTGGTAATTATGTCGGCCAATTGTTATGGTCTCGGCCACAATATGCTCTCAGGCACTGATTTAAAACTGAGTTCTGTCTCTCAACTGTAGAGTGAGTTTGTGGATGATAAGATGAAGTATAGTGCCGAGTTACATGAAAAAGTTCACATAATGCGCTAACTAGTTTAGACATAAAATTTCTACCTCTATCAGATAGAATAACACGTGGCGACCCAAATCTACAAAAAACTTCCTCGTATAAAACTTTTGCAATATGTTTCGCTTCCTGTGTCTTCAACGCAAAACACTCTGTCCATTTTGAAAAAGTATCAACTATCATGAGCACATACCTGTATCCTTCCTTTGTCTGTGTAAGCTCTAAAATGTCAATGTGCCATCTCTCAAAACAGTCAGCAATAAGCATATTGGTTAATGGAGGCTTCTGATTTTGGTGACTTACTTTTATTCTATGGCATCGATCACAATATTGTATATAATCATCAATTTGCTGCATCATTCCTTTCCAAAAATACTTGGCTTTTAAAGCTTCAGAAACTCTCTTAGTTCCAAGATGTGCACCTCCAGCACTACTATCATGGTAACTTCTTAAAGCGTCTTCCCGTAGTACCTTCGGAAGAGCCAGTTGCTGAATTTGCGTTTGTGCCTTTAACGGATTTTTACTTCTGCTCTGATACCAATGATATAACGTACCATTTAACAAAAAATATTGCTGTGCTTCATATACTATTCTCCTGGCAGTTTTGTTATCTTCGGGTAATATCTGATTTTTGAGGTAATTGTATACGTCTCCAAACTCCGGACACTTCTGTTGTAAATCACCGATGT
>MJUU01039057.1:100174-111083 GCA_002080025.1 Modiolus philippinarum
CAACTGGTCGAACTTCTTCGGAAGTTGTGGCATGACTATGGCTGCTATGTTAGGTTTCAAGCCGTTGACCAGAAGTCCAACCAAAACATGTTCGGGAATCTGGCTATCCACCCCTTGGATCTGCAGACGCTGGATATAGTCATGCACCATTTCTCCATCAAGCTGCTTTATGTTTGTGAGGCCATATTCTAAGTTTTTGTTCCGGAAACGTTTTATAAATGCTTCTTTTAGTAGCTGCAAATTGTTCCGAATAGAGGCATTTAGAGACAAGTACCATGTATGCGCCATGTCGGTGATGTTAAATGGAAAGTAATCCAAAATATCGGCGTCAGACAGGTGTAGTAACCTGGAGTACTGCATGAAAAGCATCCACTAGTGAATTGGCGACTGGCCTTTGCCTGTAAAGGGCTTTAGGTGGATATTGCCCAGTGGCTTTGTAACTGTGACCGGTCGTCTGTCCAGCGGTCTTCCCGGTGTAGTTGTTGTTGGTTCAGCCCTTGAACTCAATTCTTCAAAAGATGGCCCGCCGTGCGCGGTCCCGGCTGAAAAATAGGCCCGCAGCATCCTCTGAGCTTGGAGTATGAGCCATCCTAACAGAGGACCCCGAGGGAACCCCGGGATATAGAAATAGGACCCAGTATCTCCGGCTTGCGGGGTGTGACCCCTCCTAAACGGAGGCTGACCCCGAGGGTCCCGGGATATAGAAATAGGACCCATTCCGTGGTTGTGCGGGATTAATAAATACACAACCCAACTTTCGGATGGGATGTAAACTCAGGTCCACGTGTTGGAAGAAATGCCACGCTTCCTGCACGTTAAAGAACCCTTGTAGCAAGCTCTTTTTGGGGTGGTCCGTAGGTGATCGGCTACAAGGCTAAATTCCCCGCCCTTGACGATTTCACCCTACTTTTCCAGTGGCAGTCAGAATTTCCCGTCCCATGGCCATTTCCATACCCTAAAGTGAATATTTATCATTAAACTTGTTCTCGTCTTGATATAGCTGAAATATTGCTGAGTAGACGTTAAACAATATTCAATCAATCAATCAATCAAAAGATGGCGGTCTTCGAGCTAGGGAGACCCGTCTTGGCGGCATTGAGTACTCTGTGTATGGTGGAGCCGTTGTTTTTGATAGGGTCTCACTTGTGGCGACGTCGTCACTGAGTAGTTGATCCACTTCCCACTCAATTTCTTTGCTTGTCCTATATCTTCAGCAATTCGGTCTGACTAGGGAGATTTCTCTGCCATTCTATCTGTGTAGGGAGACTTTCCCACTTCCCCTTTGTCTGAGCTTCTTAAGTAATAGTTTAATGGATTGCTTCCTGTACCCGTATTTTTCTTTCTAGGGACTTTCGGATTCTCCACCAATTTGTAGTTCTTTAATTTTGTCTATCTAGACTTTCGTAGGTATGGCTGTGACTATAATCGACACTCGCTGTGGCATTTGAGGGGAACTAGTCCTTGGCTTTTAGCGTTTTGCTTTTGGCTTAACATTTACAAGATTTTGTAAATTTAAAAATTTTTAATAGCGCTTTACCAAGTGTCAAGCGTTGACAATTTTCCGAAGCTTTTATACTTCCCATGGACAGTTCTAGCACGTTCCGTGAGGTTTGATACAGGGAAATTCACCAAATTTCATATTAGAAATATTAATAGTGTATTGGCTTTTAGCCTGCTTTGACCCTAAATATCTGTGTATTGGTGACCTAATCTATTACTTAAGATCTTGCATAATGGTGTCGTGTCCAGCGTAACATTATTTGCTTAGGGCTGTTCATTTACATCTTATTACATGTTTTAAGGTTAAGTCTAATACATCTGCAGATAATAATTGTTAACATGTATTACCCAACCACGTACTAATCATGAATTATCAATTTTGTTCATATGTAATACATTGAACTCGTTGACCGTATTTTAACTACATATTGGTCTCTAAAATAATTCTACTTTAATTTATAAGAATATACTTTTTAGAATAACTACGTATTAAACTTTTAATGAAAAATCTATGGTATCACATAAACCCAAGATTTGGATCTCAGCCGATAGGTATAAACACTTTCTAATAAGGTGAAAGCTATTCAATTTCAACACACAATAGAAGAATAACAAACCATTCCGGTAAAGTTACTTGTTGTACCACTTAGTTTGTAAAGTCGAGAAGTGGCCACAGATCAACTGCCGTAGATTCATATAAACGTCCACTTGAAGACCTTCAAGAAAATGTAAGCAAGGATGCTTATTGAATCGTCTCTTTAGCGTTTAACGATTGTCCAGGGCAACGTCATAGTCATCATCAGGCTAAGGTTTCCTGTGCAGTTTTGGGCTTGACAACGTTTTGGGTATTACTTTATCTCCTATGGAAAGTATTTTTACCATTGAATCCGGAACACATCTTTCAACAATTCTGAAATTATTCTTTACGCAAAGTTTCATTGAATAGCCGATCTGTCTTCTCTAATTTAAAGCAATGTTTTTTCATTTAGTAGTAGATTAAAGATGTTCAAGAATAACAGGAATGTGATAACTGCTATATAAGTCATCCTGTACTTTCACAAATCGAAAATTTTGGAGGAGTAATGTATACTTATTTCCATAAATCCTTTTCTAGGATGAAACTAAATTGTTGAACCGTCGTTACACATACATGACAATCTTTTAACCTGTCATTCCACGCAGAACTACCCTCATAATGAATAATTGGCTGACTATCAAAAATATCGAAGTTATCGTAAATTCATTTCCTGCAGACGGCCATTTCACTTCACCGCAGATCAATGCAGCAAAGAAATGTGATGACCGTGGACCGAAATACATGTAAGTATGAGATCTGACTGAGAACAAGCCGATAGGCCTTCATTGGAGAGCTTAAATACGCTGAAGACATAGCTTCGAACAAGGGAGATTCTACGTACAGTTTGAAACTAAATTTTCAAAAAATAAGCTATTAGAAGTTTCCAAATGAGAAAAGATTTTTCGGCCAGTACTGAAAAATGATAACCCGACTGAGTGATAACAAGTCCTGGCTAAATAGTCCTTACCATAATGATTATTTTTTATTTCTTGTTGGACAAAATGGATAAAATATTTACTCCTCCTATTTATTTTTGTGCCGTTTTTATGATTTCCTGTTGCTATTTGTTTGATTTTTATGTTACCATGCATTCTGGATTTATGATTAATTGGTAGTCATTTTGGTCTTCTAATTTTAAAATTGATCTTCCTTTTGTGCAACACACATGTACAATTACACAAATTTTTAGTTTATCAGCGTGGACAAAAGATAGAAATTAATGAGGAAAAAATTTCTTGGTGATGGTTGTAAAGACTTTATTACAGGACAGGACCTCGTTTTTTTTTAAAAAAAAATTAGAGTTTATTAATTAGGATTAGGATTTATAATTGATACAAGTTAACTATTTGAAATTACAGTAACGACGACATAAAATTAACGCTTAAAAGCACTACTGATAACTATCAAAGTCTAATTTTTCTGCAACTTAATGTAGCATGTCTACATTATTTGCATGTTAGGAATGTCGCAATGTTCCGGACCGTACGCGTATTTGGACCGTATATTTTTATTAAAATACGTATACGGTCGGACCGTACGCGTACGGTCGGGAAGATATAATGCAATTTAATTATATAATTCATTATCTAATTGAACAAAAGCAGAGATCTAAAACCCACGTAACGTATGTTTTATATGCGATTTCAGCTCGCACTGAACTGTTTTTTTTTGTGTGTGTGTCTTCTGTTAATACTCTGTTAATATGACAAAATAACCTTGGAAGACAAATTCATATTTTGATTATTCACTGAACACAAGCCGACACGTGCCGAACTTACGGATTTTGATTTTAAACACATTTTAGTTCAACAAACACCATACACAAACAGCCTAATAAAGACGTACCTCTGACTTACAAATCATGAAAATATGTGGAGTTGACTATAAATGTGATAAAATATAATAAAAAAGTCAAATTTAGAAATTCCTAAAAGGGTCCTTTTCTCCTTCTAGATAACGATGTAAATGAAAGTGAGCATGTCAAAACAAAACGTGTAAAGGTGAAAAATTAATGGTTTCATGTTGAAGTTCAAGGGCGGTCATATCAGAATGTGCAAGAAGGTTAATAATAATGAAATTTTGAAACCTTCCGTTATTATTTCACATTATTGTTTTATATCTCGATAACCGATTTATATTACTTTATAACTAGACATGTGTGAAATATATATTTCATTATTTCAATGTGTTCGAAGTAAAAGGAATTTCTTGAAATACCCATACGGCCAGGATACCAAAATGGTCTGGCTCGATCCAGACCGTATGAGTATACATACGGTCCAAATACGCGTATGGTCTGGAGCATATATATAGTGATAAAGTATACGCAACAAGTGGAGTGAATCAGATGTGGATTCTCAAAAAACTCGAGACTTATTAGAACATCTATCTTCAACTCAAATCAACTACTGCAACAGTATCAAAACATTTGATTTTTCTACTCTCTATACTACTCTTCCACACGATAAACTAAAGTCAGTACTCCGGGATTTAATACATCCGTCTTTCTGTACTAAATAGGGTGAAAGAAGTGATAGGTAAAGATGGGGCCCATTTTGGAATTCTTGATTGATAACATATTTGCAGAATTTTAGAGGACAAGTTATCCAGCAGACAATGGGGATGCCTATGGGGACTTAATTGTGCGCCATATTTAGCAGATTTGTTTCTTTATTCGTATGAAGCCAGGTTCATACAAGGGCTAGTTCAGAAAAGAGACCATAAGCTAGCAAAATCCTTTAATTTCAGTTTCCGTTATATAGATGATGTTTTTTCATTTAACAATCCTCAATTTAAGGACAAACTTCAAATTATATACCCAAATGAACTCGAAATTAAAGAGACTACTGATACACCATCATCAACATCATACCTGGACCTATACCTCTACATTTCAACTATCCAATAGTGAACTTCCCAATTTGGAGCAGTAATATTCCAACAGCTCCGGCATATGGCGTGTACATTTCACAACTCATTCGCTATTGCTGTGCCTGTAGTTTGTACAGAGAGTTTGTCAACAGATCGAAATCAGTCTACAAAACTTGTACATCAAGGGTATGTTCAGTCACTGTTGCAATTTTCACTGCAGACGTTTTACCGTCGTCACCACGATTTGATTGATTGATTGTTGCTTAACGCCAACTTAAGCAATATTTCAGCTATATCATGGCGTGAATTGTTGATAATATAGTAATAAATACCGCATAAGTAGTTATTTTCGCGGGATGCAAATTTCGCCATTTCTTTCAAAGTTGCTGGACTTAATTTTCGCGGGACTCAAATTTTCGCGATTGCTTATAATTCACTATATAAAGTCTATTATAAATTATATTTCGCGGTATGCAATTTTCACGACCTCAGAATGGTCGCGAATAAAGCGAAAATTAAGTCCTCGCGAAAATAACCACTTATACGGTATACTCTTAAAAATGTCACTTAAAACATATTGCTATGTACAGATAAAAAAGATTCATAAAAGATAAAATTATATAATAGACAATTTAAGGTAAAGAAATAGATCATCAAATTTGATGAAATTTAAAAATTGGATAATATACTTATATTTTACTATACAAATTAACAGCTTTTAAAAATTGAATATTTTTTTCGCCAGCGACGTTTGTTAATATGAAAAAGAAAGGAAATGGGGTAAATGTCAAGGAGACAACATCCCATATCCAGGTTAAAACGACCCAAAACAAAACATCAAGGGGTCACTATATGGTCTTCAACACAGTGAGGAACCTCACACCATATAGTAAGCCCTAAATGGCCCCGCCGTTGGCGGTCCCGGCCGAAGAATAGGCCCGCAGCATCCTCTGAGCTTGGAGTATGAGTCTTCCTAACAGAGGCGACACGTTTGCCGTGTGTCGAGACCCGTGTCGATGGTTGAGGAGATCCTGGTAGGTGCGAGCCTGTGTTCAGACTCCCGCTACGGCCATGAAATTCCCGTTGGGCTGAGAATACAGGATCAATATCTTACTTTGGCTCTGATATCATCTAAACGGGAGGTCGGATTGGCCCGGTCCGATCAATCGGCTGGTCACGCCAAGCCCTCCAGTATATTTTTCCAACTTGAGTTTAAGTTAACCTGTGTGTAACATTTTTGTCTTGATTTAAACCATTAATACAGTGTAGGGGTACTGGAGAAGGCGGTGGCTCATGGGTCAATCAAGTAGTACGCTTTCCATCAGTGCCTGATGGTTACGCTCCACTTGAGTATACCATCTTTGGAACACTTGATACTTTCTGGTGGAGATCCCTAGAATCAAAGTATCGCCCCTGTTGGCACTACGTGGTGGGTGGGTGACAAAGATGGTGAAATCTCCTTTCTTACTACATGGCACAACAAACCCCTCAAAACCAACCAGTTCCAAATAGAAAAAGAAAACTAGACAATTCTATTCCAGAGGTTGAAGATAACAGTTGGACAAAATTTATTGTGTTGACAGGATCATCTGATAAGCAAATATCAAAAATCAATCCATTTGCTATCCAAAAGACCATTCAAAGCATTGCTGGAACAGTAAAAAACGTCTCCAGAATGCGATCAGGTGATTTACTAATTGAAGCTTCTTCCAAAACTCACAGTGAAAATTTACTAAAAATAACCAAAATTTTAGAATTCAAAGTTTCGGCATCTCCCCACAGAACTCTTAATAGCAGTCGTGGTATTATGAGAGATAGAAGTCAATATCTTTCAGATGTTAGCGATGAGGAAATTTGTGACGAATTATCATCACAGGGCGTCAAAAAAGTTCAAAGATTTATTTCGAAAAAATCAGGAAGCGCTGTAAAACTTAATACTTTTCTTTTAACTTTCAATTGTTCAATTCTTCCAACATTATTGAAAATTGGCCCCTTTGGTATAAAGGTGGACAAATTCCTGCCAAACCCTGTTAGATGTTTCACTTGCCAAAAGTTTGGTCATAGCACCAAACAATGTAGGGGCAAGCTGAAATGTTTCAAATGTGGAGAGGAGGGACACCAGGGCACCGAGTGTGGTAATGCACAGAAATGTGCAAACTGCGGCGGTGCGCATATGGCCTCCTCACGGGATTGTCCCCTTTATACCAAGGAAAGGGAAATTTTGAAACTTAAAACGGAGAAAAAACATTTCATACAAAGCCACACGTCAACAAATTTCCTAATCAAACACATCTTTAACAGCAACATCCACATATGCTGACAAAGTTAAAAAACCTAACTCTTTCTCGCATGTGGAAACACAAACAAATTATACTTGGCCAATTGACACTCCAATTCCTAGGCCATTACCTGTAAAAACTCTTCCGAAAGAAAATATCATCACTCCATCAAAATTTAAAAAAGCTTCAAATTCAACAAAGTCAACACAGTCATCGCAATCAATACAATATGTGTCCAAATCTCCTTCGAAAGTTCAATCATCTTCCAAAAACATAAATTTAAAGACTGGCCCTAAAAATACTAAGGCCATCGGACAGAAATCTGCAGAAAGTTCATCAACTGCAGAAAAACAGAAACAACCAAATAGTGCAAATAGCCAAAGACATGGTGGACACGAGAAGTCCAAATTGGCTATTAGCACTTCTAACAGATATGAAAGCCTCTCTTCAGGCGAAGACACTGGCAAATCTAAAAAATCTGGTTCACGCAAAAAACCCTACTGGGATGTTAGCATTTGGGGAACATTAGGTACCGACATGGATACATCAGAACCAGAAAACAACATCGAAAATGAACGACCACACAGTAGGTCTTCGTCTGCAAGTGGTCGATCGTCTCGTCATCCCTCGGTTTCCCGAAAGGGAAATTTCTCACCAATACGACTAAAATGAACAATATAATTCAATGGAATTGCCGAGGTTTTAAGATAAATTTCATTGAAATTACTTTATTAATTCAAGCTTTTAATCCTGCGGCATTTTGTCTTCAGGAAACGCACCTGAAGAAAAGTGATACGTTGAATGTAAAGAACTACTCTATCTACAGCACTTATGTAGCTGAGAATGAACGAGCTGCTGGCGGCTAAACCATTCTTGTCAACAACAATATTGTCCACAGTACTGTTGATCTAAATACCGATCTTCAGGCTGTTGCAGTGAGAATTTCTTTAGATAAAACGATCACATTATGTTCTGTGTATTTACCACCGAATTTCAACCCCAGTCTGAGTCAACTTAAAAACCTAACCGACCAACTACCCGCCCCATTTATTATAATGGGCGATTTCAATGCTCACAACCCAATGCTCACAACCCACTGTGGGGTAGTTCTGCGTTGAATGACAAAGGTAAAAAGATTGAAGACATAATGTCGCAGGAAAGTTTATGTATTTTTATGACGGTTCAAACACTTATTTACATCCGGGAAATGGGGCTTACTCAGCTATAGATCTAACTATAACTGACCCATCTCTACTTTTGGACTTCTCTTGGAAAGTACACGATGACTTATGTAGTAGTGATCACTTTCCTATTATTCTTCAACATCTTTATTCTACTACTGGAGAAAAGCCACAGCGTTTTAAATTTGATAAAGCTGATTGGTCACTTTATGAAAATTTATGTAGAGAAGAATTGAAATCTGAATTGTTTGAAGATGTTCTTGATCCCTTAAGTCTTTTCAGTGAAAAAATACTTTACATTGCAAATAAATCTATACCGAAAACCTCGGCAAACCCAAAACGGCCTGGAAAACCTTGGTTTGACGATGACTGTGATGATGCTCTGATAAATCGTAAAAAGGCAGAGCAACTTTTCAATAAACATTCAACGACGGAAAATTTTGGCAATTTTCGCGTTTTTCGTGCCAAAGCTCGAAGAACCTTGAAACAAAGAAGACGCACTTCTTGGCGTAACTTTGTTTCAAAATTAAATTGCCATACCCCTATGAACAAAGTTTGGAATATGGTACAGAAAATCAAGGGTAAAAATAGAAAAGCTAATGTCCATCTCATCAAAAACGGACAAGATATTTTAACATCTGAAGAAGATATTGCAAATAAAATTGGAGAAACTTTTGAGAAACATTCTTCTTGTAAAAATCTAGGACCCACATTCCAGAGAATTAAAGAACAAAAAGAACGAAACAAACTTAACTTTCAATCTAAAAATACAGAGGAATACAATGGATTGTTTTCGATGGACGAACTGAAACAATCCTTGGATAAGGCACATGACACGGCATGTGGCCCTGACGATATCCATTATCAACTCCTCAAACATCTTCCTTTATCAACTCTGGAAATTCTTTTAAATCTTTTTAATAAAATTTGGGAAACGGGGAAACTTCCACCTATGTGGAAACAAGCAACTATAGTACCTATTCCAAAACCGGGTAAAGACCATTCCGAGCCATCGAATTACAGACCACTAGCATTAACTAGTTGCGTCTGTAAGACAATGGAACGGATGATAAACAACCGTCTTGTTTGGTATCTCGAATCGAACAATCCTCTGTCGAACATTCAAAATGGATTTCGACAAGGTCGTACAACAATAGACCATTAAGTTCGATTCGAAACATTTATCAGAAATGCATTTTTGAAGAAAGAACATGCGGTGTCCATCTTTTTCGATATTGAAAAAGCATATGATACAACATGGAAATATGGCTTTTTAAAAGATCTTTTTGACATGGGGTTGAGAGGAAGTTTACCAAATTTCATTGAGAATTTTCTCAAGGATCGTGAATTCAATGTTAGAGTCAACTCTACATTTTCCGATTCGTTTGAACAAGAGATGGGTGTTCCGCAAGGAAGCATCCTCTCTGTCACACTATTTAGTATTAAAATAAATAGTTTGGCCCAGGTTTTAAAAGATAACATCGACGGATCTCTTTATGTAGATGATTTTCTGATTTGCTATCGTGGCAAAAACATGAATAACATAGAACGCCAACTGCAATTATGTCTAAACAGAATCGAAAAATGGGCAGTTGAAAATGGTTTTAAATTTTCAAGCTCGAAAACAGTCGGGATGCATTTCTGTTGTAAGCGGAAAATGCACTCCGACCCAGAGCTTAAACTATACAATAACCCTATAACTATAGCAAAAGAGGCCAAGTTCCTTGGTTTAATTTTTGATAGTAAACTCTCATTTCTTCCCCATATCAAAATGTTAAAAAACAAATGCCTTAAGGCATTAGATATTTTAAAAGTTGTGTCGAGTACCGACTGGGGTGCGGATAACACTGTTCTATTAAATTTATATCGATCGTTGATTCGGTCAAAACTAGATTATGGATGTTTTATTTACGGTTCCGCCCGTAAATCATACATTAAATTACTAGATACCGTTCACCACCAAAGTTTGAGTCTTTCATTAGGTGCGTTCAGAACTTCTCCTGTGGAGAGTCTCTATGTTGCAGCTAATGAACCATCCTTGGAAGAAAAACGTATTAAACTTGGTTTACAATATGCAACAAAGCTTAAAGCGTATCCTTCAAATCCTTCTCACAACTTTGTTTTCAAACCTCTTCACAAAGCTGACTATGAACCTTTTGGCCTTTTGGTCTTCGTATCAAACCACACCTTGAATCTGCTAATATAAATTTAGATGAAATAGCTCCTATAGAAACTCCCCAAAAACCTCCATGGCTGAACCCAAAACCAACATTTAATTTTGAACTACGCAAACACAAAAAGGTTGATACCAATCCTCTGGTTATCCAGCAGGACTTTGCAAGAATTAAATCTGAACATCCTGAATACTTGCAAATTTACACAGATGGCTCTAAGGATGGAGACAGAGTGGCTTCTGCAGCCGTTTTTGGGGATCGTGCAGCAACTCTTCGATTACCATCCTCTAGTTCTATATTTACTGCTGAAGCTAACGCTATTTACTC
>MJUU01039060.1:0-20131 GCA_002080025.1 Modiolus philippinarum
CGGTATTTTTTGTATTTATATATTATTGTAATATGGAATAAAACAATGAAGGATATATTTGGAAATATGAACTAGGTTATATTCAAAAGTTATTTTGAAGTTTTTTTTTAAGTATTTAAAATCTCTATTTCAATGCTATATTTTGGTAATATGGCTTATAGCGAATGTGTAGGGTATTTTATATATTTCATCTTCTCTTTGAGTATTATATATATACTAAAACAAATGTGTATGCAGAAAAATCTCCATTTTATTGTTTTTATTTTTGTCATATGGACAACAATTAATTTGTCGGGCATGTAACATCTCTTATATTAATGTAATTTTTGGGTAGTCAACAAATGTACATGTATTCGTGTATATTAATTCTTTACATAAATGTAATTTTTGGGTAATTTGAATTAAAACAAATGTGTCAAGCATTTATAATCTCTATTTTAATGTTGTATTCTGGTAGTGTATAGACTAAAACAAAAATGTCGGGTATATGAAATCTCAATTTTAATATCATATTTAGGTAATAAGGCCTACATAACAAAATACCGAAGTTACTGTGAATTTAGTTTCTGCATATGCGCATTTCGACAATTTATGTCTCTGATGTAGAGAACAAATCAAACAATTCGAAATCAATAAACCGAAATATGCTCAAAACAAATTACCAATACGATCTGACCAGAAAAGCTAAAATCAGCTAAGGAAAGGGTCATATATGCAGGGTTGATATACCCCTTAGTTCTTAAATTAAGATATTGTAAGTTCTCATATAAAATAATTTTTGGGCCTGCATTTGAAGTACTGGCTACTGGGTTTGTAAATACTCTAGGGGACTAAAAGCAGTGAAAAAAAATGACAAAAGTAGTATATAACATAAAAAGGTATTTAGATATATATGTAGGATTTGAGCATTTCAGTTTCAAACCGGAGGATAATACGAGCCTGTATCGCTCCCCCGAGCTACTGGTTTCATACATGGTTGTAAGTGAAGATGAAGCAAATTATCAATTAAACAGTTGTAACCAAAAATTAAGTAATTTGATCCATTAAAGGGTTTTCAAATTTTGAAAATTTCAGATTTAAGCTTTTTATAATGGTCCAAAAAGACATAATATAAGGGTCACTCATCAGGATTGAGATTTCAAGAAGATGGATGTTTCATTCTCCTGAAAATACTGAAATATCTCACTGTTCTGTTCGTTTGTCTTTTACCAAGTAACGAAGAAATATTAAGAGTTTAACAAGATTTCAAAGAATGTTATGTTATTCTGGCACAAAATTTAAATTAGTCCGTTAAATGATGATGGTTATCAAGATAACAACTAACAAAGTTAATACAAAAAAGAAAAAAGCTGCAAAATTAAGAGTGTTAAATGGCCATATAATTTAAAATAATTGCTCCTATAGTTTTTGTCATCTTTTTCCCCACCAGTTCGATTTCTTTTGCCTATCGTAATGTTACACCTGCATGTATGCCATTCGCCTAAGAATTTTGATTTCAATGGTTTTGTACAATGATTTTAAAATTTGTAGCAATTTTTCAGTTATTGTGTACTTGCTCTTGGGGGAATTTGTCATATTGATATACTATTAAACTTTCAAAATTTAGGCATTTATTATTTATTTATTTTTTGACTTCAAACCTGTTTATAGTGCCCACATCTCACTATTCTATATTGCCAAGTATTCTTACAGTCGACTTGACGAGTGCCCTGTGTTTGTCTATATGTTATAATTGTCCACTACCTTAGGACACTAGTGTATAATTTGTCGGGCAACGGTTGACAGTGATTGTTAGAACACTTTGGAATTGTTAATTTATGTTTGTAGACAATCCCGCATCCATTGGATAATACACCGGCAAACGAATGCCGATGCAAAAAAAAATAAAAAAAATAAAAAAAACTAGAGGCTCAGAGACTGTGCCTGTATCGCTCACCTGACAAATTTGCCATGCATGACCAAAAAAGATCATGTTTTTACCAGTGGGGTAGGGTGTTTAGGTATGTTCTCAAATAGCACCCGTGTGTTTTGTCTGATCCTATTGAAATGAGTAATTTTTGCAAAGGACCTTCTATACATTTAGTATAATTTGCTTTCATTGTTTTGAGAGAAGATGATGAAAAAGATGGTTTTCTCATACTGGGCTCCGATGTTAAACTATGTTCTGCACTTGAGGCAATGTTTTTGTCAGATTGAAATGAAATGTGCAATTTTTGTAAAGTAACTTCAGCCATCATTCCTGTAAAGTTAGGTTAAATTTGCCTCTGCTATTTCAGAGGAGTAGATGAAAATGTGATTTTCCCATAGGGTCCAGTGTTAAAACCTAAGTTCCACACTGGCAGCCATGTTTTTTATTGGATCAGAACGAAATGAGCAATCATTGTGAAGGACCTTCCATTCATCATTCCTGTAAAGTTTGGTTGAATTTACTTCAGTTATTTCAGAGGAGTAGATGAAAATGTGATTTTCCCATAGGGTCCAATGTTAAACCATGTTCCGTGCTGGCGACCATGTTTTTCGTCGGATCGGAACGAAATGAGCCATCTTTGTTAAGGACCGTAAGTACATCACTCCTGTAAAGTTCGGTTCAATTAGCTTCAGCCGTTTCAGAGCAGAAGATGAAAATATGATTTTTCCCATATGGTCCAATGTTAAACCTAAGTTCCGTGCTGGCGGCCATGTTTTTTTATCGGGTCGGAACAAAATGAGCAATCTTTGTAAAGGACCTTCCATTCATTATTCCTGTAAAGTTTGGTTGAATTTGCTTCAATGCTTTCAGAGGAGTAGATGAAAATGTGATTTTCCCATAAGGTCCTATGTTAAACCATGTTCTGTGCTGGCGGCCATGTTTTTTGTCGGATCGGTAAGAAATGAGCAATCTTTGTTAAGGACCTTAACTACATCATTCCTGTAAAGTTTGGTTCAATTTGCTTCAGCCTTTACAGAGCAGAAGATGAAAATGTGATTTTTCCCATATGGTCCAATGTTAAACCTAAGTTCCGCGCTGGCGGCCATGTTTTTTAACGGATCGGAAAGAAATGAGCAATCTTTGTAAAGGACCTTCCATACATCATTCCTGTAAAGTTTGGTTGAATTTGCTTCAGTGGTTTCAGATGAGTAGATGAAAATGTGATTTTCCCATAGGGTCCTATGTTAAACCATGTTCCGTGCTGGCGGCCATGTTTTTCGTCGAATCGGAATGAAATGTGCCATCTTTGTTAAGGACCTAAAGCACATCATTCCTGTAAAGTTTGGTTCAATTTGCTTCAGCCTTTCCAGAGCAGAAGATGAAAATGTGATTTTTCCCATAGGGTCCAATGTTAAACCTAAGTTCCGCGCTGGTGGCCATGTTTTTTATAAATCGGATTGGAACAAAATGAGCAATCTTTGTAAAGGACCTTCCATACATCATTCCTGTAGAGTTTGGTTGAATTTGCTTCAGTGGTTTCAGAGGAGTAGATGAAAATATGAAAAGTTAAGACGGACGACAGACGCCAAGTGATGGCAATAGCTCACACTGACCCTTTGGGTCAGGTGAGCTAAAAATAAATAAAAATGAAAGGGGGAATTCCTAAACCAAAAATCCAAAATCACGGTAAATCTTTTCCAACACGAATTGAGACAGTACGATAAAGACAAAACAAATAAACATGAATGAACAAGAAAGCCACAATACTAAAGCACTAACAGTGTGAACTCTTAAAAAAACTGAGGTATCATCAGGTGATCCAGAAGGGTAAGCATGATCTGCTCCATGAGTAGCACCAGCCACACTGCCAATGAAAAGTACGGTTCTGTCACAGTCGGGGTCTGTTGGTCCGAAAATAAGCCCTGGATCTTCCCAAAGATATTTATTCTCATCATTGAAAAAGAAATATTGTAACGGCCTGTCAAATAATGGTGACGACCGTAAAACTTGCAACAGTGACTACCCACTGATGTGTATGCTTTTAGACAGTAATTTCGCTCTGTTGACAAAATCGCTGTACAAAATACAGGCACGACAAAAGCGAATGAGTTGTGAAATGAAGACGCCATATGCCGGTGATACTGGAATATTACTGCTAAAAAATGGGAATTTAACTGTAGGAAAGCCGAAATCTTCACGCTTGTCGTAAATTTGTTTTCAGACGTGCAGAGTCTTCAGTGTAGAGGTATAGGTCCAGGTATGATGGTGATGATTGAGTATCAGTGGTCTCTTCAATCTCAAGTTCATTTGGGTATATAAGATGATGGTTATCCTTAAATTGAGGATTGTTTATTAGATAAATAAGGAAATGGACGTAGCGTTGTTTAACATTTATAAACGAATTCAGCTACAACCAGTGCTAGGGGCCGTCTTGAACTTAATATGAGGTATTATCAAAGCTCATTGTTAAAGGCCTCATGATAACTTCGCTTGGTTCTGTCCTGTTCTTGTAGATACTTTATTCCGGTGCATATATTCCATATCCTTTCATTATTTTTATGTCACAAGTAGTTCATTACTTTTATTCAATTGTTCAATAACATTAAAAATGTTATTTTTCAAAATAACTGGCATCTCTATTGGCTCTGCCATCTGTAAATAATACTGAATACCGAAGTTACTGTGAATTTTAATTCTGCATATGATCATTTCCACAACTTACGTCTCTTCAGTGAAGATTAAATCAAACATTTCGAAATTCATAAAACGAAATATGTGTAAAAGCTGATAGAGAGCTAAATACCAATACGATCTAAAAAGCCAAAATCAATTACGGAAGGAGCTGTGGAGGAGGGAGATACTCCTTAGGTTTTAACGAAATTTTCTTAAATTTAGATATTACAAGTTTTCAAATGAAATCTGCTCTTGGGCCAGCATTGAAGAACTGGCTTCTGGGTTGGTGAATACCCTCGAAGATTAATAGTCCATCCGATCGGCCTAGTGGTAATAAATAACAAAATACCGACGTAATCTCCATATTCGCATTTCGACAACTTATGTCTCTTCAGTGAAGATCAAATAAAACATTTGCAAATCAATAAACCGAAATATGTGTAAAAGCTTACCAATAGGATCTAAAAAGCAAAACCAAAATCATCTTAGAACACAGTTATGCAGGTGTTATGCCATGTAAAGACTTTTTATCACTAAACCAGTCCCTTGCTACTATTTTATGATTTCTCAAATACATTTATGGATTGTGGAAGCCGCTGTTCCTGTCTTACTCCTTACTGCTTTTATATGAACATATCCATTTACGTTCAAAGAAAAAAACGCATAAATCCTCAAACGTCGTAATTTGGAGAGATTGCAAATATATCGTGTTCTTGGGTGTCACATAACGAGGGTTACGGACTTTTTTTTCACAACTGTAGACTGTCAAAAAGACAGGTATAGCATTGAAAAGTCTTTTCTACGTTTAAAACTTATAGGCTCATATACTATCATACTTTCAAATTTTGGCATTTATTTTTTGCAATTCCAAATGTTATTCTCGGCCCACAACTCATTATTTTATGATGCCGCGTTTTCTAATAATCGTCTTGATGAGTGTCCTGTGTTTGCTTATATGTTGTTATCGTCCATTAACTTAGGACACTAGTGTATTTGTCGGGCAACGGATGACAGTGATTGTAAGAGCACTTTCCCGAATCCGTGACCAAAAAAAAACATGGATATAGTTGTTCGACATTAAGCAAAAAATTCAGCTAAAACCGGTGCTAGGGGCCGCCTTGAACTTACTGTTAGGTATGAACAAAAGCTCATTGTTGAAAACCTCATAGTGATTTTAAGATCAAGAACAACAATAAAAGCATTGTTTGTCTGCTTGGTTTTACCATGTATTTTGGAGACTTTGTCTCGTGTACATTTACTGCATATCCTTTCGTTACTTTTCTAATATGATATTACAATGAAGATCCAGTAATCATTTACAAGTTTACGAAATGTACATTTACGATTTATGTCCTCGAAAGAAACACCGCTACTAGTAAAAAAAAATGCAAAGACGTAAAATATTACACGAGTAAAAGAAAGCCCAATCGTCACAATTTTTAGCTATTATGCAAGTATCTAATTTGTCTCCAAAATGCTTAAACTATCAACAACAAACCTTCAGAACGTGTGCACGGTCGCCGCCTTTTGAGTTTATATCGACTAAAAGTAACATTGATCAACATTTCTAATTGTTTATTTACCAGTTGGTGTTGAACTTGAGTGCTTCTTTCTAAAATGTGCTGTCAAACAATTTAAATAATGCTTATTACAGAAAACCATAAAAATATGTTCTGATAAGGATATAAAAGCGTCACTAAACTTTGTTCAATTCCTGTGACACAACTTTATAAAATCTCTTTGGAGTCTGTTAATAGTCCGCTCTATGAATGTTCAAAAATCATTGATGCTTTCTGTTTTCATCGACTTTATCCGAGAATCGACAAACCAAACACAAAACAGTTCTTGAAAATTAAATACATTAATGAAGGAATTTACCTTATTGATATTGCAGGCATTTTTCGGGACCCAGAAACCCATCTATTTTGACAATCAGGACATGCCTGTCATTTCCTTTTCTTATGAAAACCTACTAGAAACATTTTTTTTCTCAATTACTCTTCTATCACCTGTGATGCTGATTTTGAGAAAAACTACCCTAGCAGCTGAGACTGTTCCACGTCCCCATATCGTATGACCCATGTGGACATATATTAAAGGGGAATCTTAACATCATTTTAGATAAAGAAGTTAGACAATTCTTTAGAAAAGGGCCTAAATATCGCCAACCTAAAAAAAAACCAAAAAAAAACTGGCAAGCATGTTTTGATATAATTAACCAATTATTGTACAAAATGGTACAAACGAGAAAGTGCAGACAAACATGCACTTAATTTGTTTAAAGATAGAATTATTACCAAGGTCACCAACAGAATAAATTTTTATAAAGATAACTATATTGAGTCGCCTCCTTAGCTGTCTGTAAATAGATTTAAGTCAAAATTGAAGGATCTTGGTAAAAAAATATGTGTTTGTTCCTGTTGACAAGGCATCTAACAACGTTGCTATTGTCTGAAAGAAATACTATATCGATGTTCAACAAAATGAACTGGATAAGTCAGATACTTTCAAACGTACCAATTGGGACGAAAACACGTTAACCAAGCAACATTATAAGGATACAGAAATGCTTAAAGTTCCACCTAAAGATAACATCTTACCTACCATGTACTGGGTTCCGAAGCTTCACAAAAACCCCTTTAAACATCGTTTTATTTCTGCGTCTAGTAAGTGTTCTACTACTAATTTATCCATCCATTTAACTAGTACTTACTTGTATAAAGGAGTTGGTTATTAAATACTGTGAAAAAAACTTATCAAAACTCTGGTGTAAATCACTTTTGGAGTGTAAAAAATTCTATTGAAGTTTTAGATAAACTACAATCAATTCAAAGACCAGTCTCATCTATCGACAGTTATGATTTTTCTACACTTTATACTACCCTTCCACATGATTTGATTAAATCAAAATTGGGACAACTTATTGAATGGTCTTTTAAATTTCCTGGTCTGCAGTTCATTTGCTCTAACAAAAAGCAAGGATTCTTCTCTAATATTACCTACAATAATCATTGTTCCTGGACATGTGATGATATGATTGATGTACTCAATCTTTTGCTGGACAATATTTTGTTCGTTTTGGGAACACTATTTATCAACAGATCATAGGTATTCCCATGGGTACAAATTGTGTACCTCTAATTGCAGATCTTTTTCTTTTCTGTTACGAACGAGACTTCATGAAAAAACTTCAAAACGGAATAATACCAAACAGTGATAAACTATTTCTATTTTCAATGATTACAGCAGGTACATAATGTATATTGACGATATCCTCACTATTGATTATCCCCAGTTTTTAGATTATGAAGACATTATTTACCCCCAACAACTAAAATTAAATAAAGCTTACTGCCCTTTTCTGGATCTTACTATCCTTACGGTTTCGATTTCACTATCACTAATTTCCCTTTTCTTGACGGCGACATCCCTCTAGCTCCATCCTATGGGTGTATATTTATATTTCTCAACTGGTACGATTCGCACGAGTGTGTTCTACTCTTGACGATTTTAATGAAAGTAACCTTACTATCACAGCCAAACTTTTACAACTGGGTTACAGATATAAGTTGTTGAATACATGTAAGAAGTTTTATACTAGATATGAACATTTGATGCCTAAATATGGCGTTACTCGTAAACAGCTTATTACTAAGGGCATTTCTAATCCTCGTTTTTACGGAAATGTTGTTAAAAATGCCAGAAATTGATTGAAAGTCAAGAAAAGCTGGGACGTAACTTATATTCTTTACGTAATAGCGGATATCGACAAAATATTCTGCTTGCATTCGTTAAATTAGCTTTGAGACCTAATGACCTGAAAATTTTGCACAGATACTGGCCTCTCACTGATACTTCCGATGTCTACTGAAATCTATGATGATTCTTGACCAAACCCTTCGGGAAGTTTTGAATTTGATTTTTCGTCCGTAGTGCGACAGTGTTCTACCAGCAGACTAGGCTCCTTGAACTAGCCGTCAGTTTAGCGGCGAGCATCCCATGACCCATCTTTCTAAATTATGTCTTGTTTCTTCTTTCCCTTCAAGATTGTGGTCATGGAATTAGTGGTCTACCTGTATTGGGTTTTATTCGAATGTTTGTTATACTATAGGGAAACAGGACAGATAAAGGGGAGGTTTGGGTACCCATTAACCGGTTTAACCCTACCGCTGGCTTTTGCTAGAGCCGGTACCAAGTCCGGCTGTCCCGAGTTCATGTCGTCCACGTTTGTCTTTTGTCTTATTCGTGTTCTTCATTGTGGCATGTAATTATAATTTTCAGCCATTGTAGGTGTTTCCTGTTATCAATTTTTTAAATACAAGATGGCAGTTACAAAAAGGACATTATGATTTAATATACTTTATGCAAATTTCTTACATTATCCATTTATTTCATTGGATAATCAGGATTTGTTATTTTTCACTAACGTTTCATTAGCCACGCCCATCCTTAGCAACCGATGTGTTAATCATTAGCAACGGATGTTAATGTTAATGTTAATAATTAACATCCGCTCCGATCGATGACGTCATCAATGTATAATCGGATTCTTATTTTCTCGTCACTTTTGTTGTTGACAACAACAATTAAAGCTGACTTAGTTTTAAATGTATGCATTAGTATATAAAAGTGACCTAATTATATAAAAAGAACCATGACACAAATTTTATTGGAGTTAAAGCGATTTAGCTAAAATTCAATGCTAAAACAGTACCGATCGACAATTTGATGTTGCATAAAAAAATATTTTTGTTATAATAATTTTCAGAATTATGATTTTCAGACTTATGTACATTAAGCATTCAGTATAATAAAAATCATAAAGCCCTTGTATGGAGCTGTTCAGTCCGATATCTAGTGGTATTTAAACAAAAGAATGTGAGCTCTCGTTTAGAAAAGATAAAAAAGTCGATTCCATTGTTTAGGTCTGTTGTTAGGTGCTTTAAAAGTTACTTATTATGTGAAATATTCTACTTTTTCATGTACATGTCACAGACTTCTATATATACAAATCACAAAAAGTTTTTGATTGAACGTACTTTGCATATTTTGGAAGAAAAATGATATTTTCGATAATTTTCCTCTTACAGAGACTTGTGAATCGTACCGTTTCTTATACCCTGACAATGACCAGAAAAAATATGCCTTCTCTTTAAATAATAATCTTTTCATGTGCCGATTTTCGGCAGGGTAGATGCAGCGGTTCAGATACAATACTAGTAAATTAAAAAAAAGACGATATTTCGCTGTTTTACTTTACATTTTTGTTTACAAAATCGATTACTACTCACTCATACACGTGGTTTCTTTCAACGAAGACACGCCTCTTTTTCCTGATCGATACGTAGACTTGACAATTGAACCAATGAAATCTAGTGATGATGATTACCTTTGCGATAATGGGTATAAAATGGAAATGGCGCTGTTTCAGGACAACATAATTTTCTTAGCAACGACGAAAGACCTTTTGGATGACATCGTTTCTTACGCAGTAATCGTCACTAAATTGGTCTATAAATGATGTATGTTAAAAAATCTATCTGTACATACAATTTTGTCAGGGTACATGCATTTTAACACCCGATAGAAATTGATTTTGACCAGTCTGTCAGTTGAATATTTTTTTCACGACAGTTGATTATTTAAGAAATTCTCGTATCAATCCTTCTTGTGGACAAGTTTAATCATTTTTCCCTACAGAGCAAAGGTCTGGTAATTGAATGACGATTGAACTAAATATTGTGTTCATCTGTTTCTTTTTTTAATCTTAGCATTTTGTCAGTTGTTTACTTTCGTCGCCATGCTCTTATTTTGATCAGAAAATGTTATGAATCACAGAAGAGTTTTTCTAGAAGGGAGATAATTTTATACCACTATATTTCCCGCTGTGTTAGTTCGATTAACTCACTCGGTGAAAAATTATCAACCTCGACGTTGTCTCGGGTGATAATTTTTACCTCGTGTGTTAATCTCACTCAAGGGCATTATGTTTATATTAATATCAAATATATTTTGTATTTGATTTGAATAGTTGTGTGGTATTGTTGCAGCTTGTTTATTTTATTTCAGTGACCTTGATGCATCTGAAATCATAAAAATGAAAATAGAACCAAGTCATTTATGGGATTGTGATAATCCTCAATAATATTTACTTCAAAGACCAAAACTTCTGTCTTTCTAAAGTCAACAGATTTATGGGTTTTGCTTTGTAAGCGAAATAGATAATCAGTCATTCTCAATTATCTAGACGTTTTATTACAAATTTGTCTTTTAAGATAAATCAGAACATAAGTGCTATTATAATTATTTTCTTATGAAGATAAACAAAGTTGAAACAAAATGCAAAAGAGCACCCATCATTTCTTCACATTATCACCCCTATTACGCTGAGTTCACGACGAACAGTTTAGGTAAGTGGAGTTCGCGTGAAATTGGTTTAGTCCGGTTGAATAATGTTTAGGCCGGTTGAGAAAAATGTAAACAAATTTCTTATTTTCAATAACATTGGATGATGTTTTGTCCCGGTTCAGGATAATGTTTAGGTACGATTTTTGATATTTTAACATTACCTGTACCTAAACATTACCCAGCTTAATATGTCAGAAGACAGTTAATTTCAATTGTTCTGTTTATTTTTTATTTTTGTTTTTTTTGTTTTAATGGTTAGGTACTTTACCATTGCATGTCTTGTACATTTGTGGACTTTTATTGTCTGAAAACTCTCTTGACGATATCAAATTTCCAAAGCCGTAAACATTACAATAATTATCACATGATGGTTAAAAACACCAATGTAGCGATTCTGAATAGAATAGCAAACAATACAAAATATATGCCATCTGTAGACGAGAACTCTTAGACCCATTGGATAAATCAAATTGTAATTTGTGCGGAGGCTGTTTCTTTTTGATTGCTACATATCCATTTGAAGAAGACTTTTCTATGGTATATATTATTAATCATTGACAAGATCTTTAGTTACAAAATAAACATTTCATTTACTGAAATTCTCTTTTATATTTTCTTCACAATGGATGTTGACGTCATCAAAGACAGCTACTTTAAAGAAGCAATTAGAATTGACGATAACATGTATTGTTTCCAAAATAAAACTCAGATGTAAGTTACTATATAAACTGATGCCTGTATCAAGAGGATGATGATATATGATTTCATGAATTCCCGTCATAACGGTAATGCCGGCAATGTATGTTGCCCTTTTTAAAATTCAATGGCAACACATTATGATAGGAGAATTTTGTAATATACTTGATGAACATTCTATCTGTAAAGTGGACAAATTTTCACCACCCCCTAAATTTTATCATTTCTGCTTACATTTCTATGCAATGGATGTCATTTTGAAAGAATGGAATCTAATTTTACACACATAAAAAGTATCGCTGTAAAGTATTATTACGCTTATAGCTTTTTGATTTCATAGCACATAACAATAGTAATGATTTCTGCAAAACTAAGCATAAAGTCACCAAGATTCGTTCTTCGTACGCTCTCCATATATCAACGATCATAATTTCTGCAAAATGTAGCATTGACAAAATTTGTTCTTTGTAGACTTTCCACATCACACTATGTAAGTAGCATAGAGCTGGGAGGGTAACAATCTGCTCTGTCAGCCCCAGCTATATNGGGGGGGGGGGGGGGGGGGGGGGGTAACAATATGCTCTGTCAGCCTCCCAGCTATATGTAATTTATTTCATTATACTGAAAATTTTTGAAATTTCAATTAAGAATTGAATGCTTTATTTTGAAGTTTCACTGGGATATGACCGAAGCACATTTTTAATGAAGCGCGTTAGAGTTTCATGTTGAAAATGTGCGTCCGGTCAACACTTTCATAATCTCTATGAAACTTATCAACACTGAAATATTGCTGTATACAGAAAACGGATCGAACAATCATCTATATGTCCTTAGCTAGTTCTTGCCTTTCTATATAAATTATTTTTTATTATTTGTTCTCTACAGAGACATTATAGAGATTAGCAACTTGTAGTTAATAGTAAATGTAACTGACAAGGCTCGAAACTCTCGGTAATTTTGCTTATCACCTTTTTAAATAACAATCCGACGAAATGTACCTATACAAATGTATATCAGCTTTCACAAAAACTATCGAAGAGTTCTGAGTGTGTTGTTAACGTCTCAGTTGCATCCTCGGTACTATATGTCTGTCACGCTTTACGTATTTAGTAGTTCCCAATCTGCATCTTTCTATCACTGCTTCTTATTGTGTTCCTATTACCCATACTAGTAACAATTTGTGCATGAATGAAGATCAGTAACTTGTACAAATGGCCATTGCCTATGCAAAAATTAGATTCATACAAATCAATGAAAAAATAAACTAAAACTCAGCTTGAGTATTCTGACTTTTGTCAGAGTATACTTGTTTTTAAATATAGTTGGGGCTGAATATCTCGATTACAGAGCATGCCTTTCATTAATGTCAGTGTGAAATTAATGAAAAAAGTCGTCATATTCGTATTTAAAAAGTTTCATCTTTGTTGAGACCGGCGTAAGATCTTAATTTCAGAAGGTGAACATACACATTAAACTGATCGCTAGTTACTAAATGACAGAAATTTGTGAAAAAGTCAAAAGATGCACTAAGGTTGTAATCTTAAACAAGTTTTTTCATATTTTTTCTTTTTAATACTATTTCTCAGCAGCGATGAACCTACCTCTCCAGGATATGGAGTGTATATTTCACAATTCATTCGTTAATGTAGAGTTTGTAGTTCATACAGCGACTTTGTGAAAAGAGCAAAGGCACTGTCACAAAAACTGCCGTTAGCTATTGTTACTTTCGTCCCTTCAGAAATTATATGTATGGAAAGCCAAAGGGGTCAAAATTCTTTCTGCTAAATTCTTCTTTCTTAATTCTACATTCTACTTTCTATATTCTAACTTATTACTTCTATTTTCTAGATTCTTACTTTTGTTTTCAGAATTCTGAGTTCGAAATTAGAAATTAAACATCCTTTCTTGTAAATTTATAATCCTTATTTCTAAATTTGTCATCCTACATTGTAATTTCTTCATTTTGAATTTATATTTCTTAATTCAAAAATCGTGTTTTGCAATTTTAAATGCTATTTCCGAATTCATTGTTCTATATCTTAATTTTCATATTCTTCATTTGTTAGAATTATTATAAAAATACAAAATAAAAAGTAAGAAGTTAGAAAGATGAATATTGAATAAAGAAGTTAGGATGAAACAAGAATTTTGAAGTAAGCATAATACACGAACTATTAGAAAAATCTTAGTCACCTAGACGCCTTTTAACCGCAAGGTGATTGACGTGTTGGGGTTCTATTTGGGGGTTAGAGAATAATCTGGGACTAATATATATTAGTCCCAGTAATAATGTAACAGTGTTTTTATTCCACCACAAACATTTATTCCGGAATACATAACTGCCAATTTACTAGTTAATCCATAACCATGTGCAAGTTACTGGGAATAATATCTGACGGAATAAGTGACTGTGCACTAGTTCTACAAGATGTACACCAGGAATGAATTTACGTTTAATAAAACGTAGAGGTGGGAGCAGGACCTTTTCTTCTAATGCGTTTTGAGCATTTCAGATTGTTATTGAATTTTGTTTGTGGAATAAAACAGTTGTTAACTGTTATCATTGGCGGATCCAAAGGGGGGGGGGTTCGGGGGTTGGAACCCCAATTTTTTTCTGGACAATCATGTGTTTTTTGATGAATATCCTAGTGTTTTAGTAAGAAAATACCCTAAAAATTTTCGCGCCTTGCTCCGCTCGGCGAAATTTCTTTACGATTCTAATTAGAACCCCCTTTTTTCCAATTGTCTGGATCAGCCCTGGTTATTTATCATTTGGTGTTTTCTGTTCTGTTGAATTTTTATCTTCTCTTAACTGTTACAGGGAAATGAAATAAAATGCTTGCTGCTTATCATAAAAACTGTACTGTTAATATACTGTTAATTAATGACAATAAATCAGCTGACAAACAGAACTTTCAATACCTTATTCTAGCTGGCTGTGACGGAAACCATGCATGGAGCAGATCATGCATACCCTTCCGGAGCATGATGATACCTCCTGTTTTGTGAGAGGTTTGCAGTGCTAGTGCTTTTGTGGATGTTAATTTTTGTTGATTTGTTTGTCTTTGTCATTTAGGTTTAAGTTTATCGGTCCGAATGTCTGACAACTAGTAATTTCATAGGCAAGCGAATACAGAAGCAAACAGTAAAGGGGAGTTCTANCCCCCCCCCCCCCCCCACAAAAAAAAAAGATAAAAAAACAAAAACAAAACAAAAAGGGGGCATGGCAATTATATTAAACGCAGACTGTGACAACGTAGACCCTCTTTTCACATAGTGTTTCTTTTGTTTTTTTCTTCTTCTTTACATCAAATATGTTTTATTCGTAATGGTACATTTGCCGAAAGATATAAAAATATATATGTTGTGAAATGGCCACAAATTAACTTGTATGAACAAAAAAAAGGAAATGGTATAGTTAGTCAAAATTAAATGGTAAAAGTTACACAAAAATCTACAAATTAAGAAACAATTAAAATGACAAAATGAAGAAGGTTAAGTTCCCAACGTTTCCGTCGTTTGGCCTTCAACTAGGAGACATCCGGGCAGAAAATAAAAGAAATTTGATTCAAATAAGAGAGAAAGCATCTGTGTGGTTTTTTTTTTCATTTGCAAACAGTATTTGTCAAAATTTGTTGCAACATTATAGAACGTTCTCATTTTAATGGTGGCTACGAGAGAAGGGTCTTGGCATTATGTCGGAACTGGAACTGGAATCGTTAGTATTCGTCGTAACAAGTTCAACACACATATAGATTCGGGTTATGATGTACGGCACACGTACTAGTACATAAACACATAAAAAACGTGTTAAGGGACCTACCATTTAACTTGAAAAGGGGGTGGGTTATGGTTTTTTTCTAAAAAAATATTCTGGATATGATTTTATGTGAAAAAATATTTTTGCTGCCAAAATGATGAAAAAAAATTTTCTAACGGAGGCTTTCTGCCCAAAAAATAATGTTAATTTTGAAAAAAAAATATTTTGTTGATACACGTGAAAAAAATAAATAAATTCTGTCCAGAAAAAAATCATAACCCCCTTCTTCAGGTTAAATGGTCGGTCCCTAAGTCCAAAGCATGTTTAGGTTTGTGTTTAATCCCTTCACAACTATTACTCATACATCCTCGAATAGTATCCAATCGATTCGAATAACAATAAAGTGTATTTATAAAAATATATTGATAAACAACCCTTAAAATATCTGAATAGAATCAAAAGTAGAAAAATGAACACTACCTGTCAGGTTAATGACAAAAACACTGCATATTATAGAAAAAAATGATCAAAAAGAATTAGCTTTCTCATATTGAATTAGTGTTAAATACAAACCTTTGAAACACAATGAATCCGTTATATAACTAACAACTCTACATTACGGGACGCCAAGCTTCAACGTTGTTTGTCTGTAGGTTACCATTAAGATTTAGGTGTCCTCTACACGAACAATAACTCTTTATTATGAGTATCTAAATATTCTGGATATGTTTACATCTAAACACATGTAGAAACGTGTGTTTTTGCGTTTAGGAATGTGTTATACTGTAGTGTTTAGCATTCAATGATCGTAATAAAACAAAGATGTCTAACATGATTTAATCATAAACATGTTTGGAAGTTAAGACGTATGAGCAATAAATTGCTTAAAATTTAACACAATCCTATAATATATTTAGGGCCGTTTTATATATGTTTAAAGCCTAACACTGTCTTACAGTGTGCCGTAAACCATAATGAACGAATCTGTCGGCGTTGAACTGGTTTTGATTTTGTACTAGTTTATCTAGCCAAAATCAGACTAGCGGGAAATATGGTTTACCTTAGCATTCACAGAAAACAATTAGTATCATCCGCTGAAACAACTGCACCTGGTCACAACATTCCTCGGATAAGACCTGTTTATAAATTGTATTGTTGAAGGTCTGCCTCTTGTCCAAGACAACCAACAGCGGGGAACTAACTAATTTGTGTCTNGGGTAAGCATGTCCTGCTCTGTTAACAGCACCCGTCACACTGTGAGTGATTCAATCCGGGAAAATGTCAAAGTCGGTAGTCAAATCCGGGAAGACGTGAATCTAGCTGAAAATGTCCACTTTGTAACTGTTTCCTGAAACGGGGCATGAAATAACTGTTTTATTAACTTATATAAACAATAAAAAGTGTAGACACAGAAATGTCTCGCCTGTATATGCATATCTTTACCCAAATAATTAGTCATGGCTACATGACAGGCGCCAGACTGGCATGAGCACACCTAGATGTAACAAAAGAACAAATATGACGTCTGTTGGTGTTCCAGTTGAAGAGAAATAGTCAAAGTCAATGAACCATGAAATTGAGGTCAAGGCTACATGACATGTACCAGACTGACATGCACCAACCAGGATGTAGCAACAGACCAAATATGATGATTCTAGGTATCATATCTACAGAGAAATAGGTGTTACAGTAAAGAAATGTTCAGAGTCAATGAGCCATGAAATTGAGGTCAAGGCTACATGACAGGTGTCAGACTGGCATGTGCCTACCTTGATGTAGCATTAGACAAAATATGATGCCTGTAAGTGTTCTAGTTAAAGAGAAATGATCAAAGTCAATGAACCATGAAATTGAGGTCACGGCTACATGACAGTTGTCAGACTGGCATGCACCTACCTAGATGTAGCAATAGACCAAATATGATGACTCTAGGTATCATAGCTACATGTACAGAGAAATAAGTGTGACGGTAAAGAAATGTTCAAAGTCAATGAACCATGAAATTCAGGTCAAGGATACATGACAGGTGTCAGACTGGCATGCACTCACCTAGATGTAGCAATATATCAAGTATGATGAATCTATGTGTTCTAGTTACAGAGAAATAAGTATTCTAGTAGAAAAGTGATCAAAGTCAATGAACCATAAAATTGAGGTCAAGGCTACATGACAGGTGTCAGACTGGCAAGCACCCACCTATATCTAGTAATAGACAAAATATAGTATGTCTATAAATTACAGTGCCTCAGAAATTGACTTGAATGTAAAACTATGTCGCAAAATTTACAAAGTCACTGAACCGTGCAAATGAGGTCAGGGTCAAATGACAAGTGGCAGACTGGCATGCACCTACAAAGATACATCAATACACTTAATATTATGGTTCTATGGGTTACATATCCAGAGAAATCAACTTGAATGTGAAACTATGTCGCAGATTTTCTAAGTTCACTGAACCATGCAATTGAGGTCAAGGCAACACGACAGGTGTCAGACTGCCGTGTACCCATATAGATCTCACTATAGACCTAATATGACAAGTCTAGGTATTATAGTTCCTGAGAAAAGGACTTGAATGTGAAACTATGTCGCAATGTTTATGTGCTTATTGAACCATTAAAACAAGGTCAAGGTCATCCAAAATATATGCTCCTGGAAAGGTCATCACTTGGTGGTGCTGTGGACCAAAGATGATGTTTGAATGTATTACCCTTGAAAAGTTATGAAGGTTTTAGAAAAGAGTTTACGCCGCCGCCGGATTGCTATACCTATGTCTCGCTTTCAGCGACTTTCGTCGCAGGCGAGACAAAAACTCTTATATGAACAAATAAAAGAAATATTGGGTACACGACTAAAAGTTGAATGACGTCGCATTGCGCAATTATTTTGCGCATGAAACAGTTCGGTCGGAAATCGGTAAACAGTTAACTGTTCCACCCGACGTTAAAATTTTCATGAAAATAGTGAAAAATGCTGCATATGAATAAATGCAACTATAAGTTAATAATATACAGTTACTGTCTTTTGTTGAGGTAAATGTGCAGTGTTATTGACTTTTGGGGAAACAGATATTCATCGAGCCGCATGGCGAGGTGAATATCTGTTTTCCCAAAAGTCAATAACACTGTACATTTACCGAAACTAAAGACAGTAACTGTTTTATTCTATTATCCGATAAATACATAATAATTCTTTTTATTATGTATTATACTATACACCTAGAAATTTTCTATGGGTGTCGAATTAACGATTAAAGAGGCTTTGAACATTTGCATAAAATAAATGAAATATATACTTTTCAAAAATATTTTGAGGATAAGTAAAACAATAAATATAACATTATTATTATCTTTACTGTCAGAAATTTACAGATTCTAGCTAACACTGAGTTTGCGGCTTTTTTCCATTGTTCATCATTGGTGGGAGATTGTGAAGAAGGGAGGGAATTGACATTTTAATGTAACAAGCGAACGTTCTTTAAAGACTTTATTTAAAGAATAAATTTTTTATCCTAAATAATCGATGATTTCTGTCTTTTAAATGAATGCTTGTGTTCTTCCTTTTCACTCCTTGCATCGGTGTAATGTGCGACGATTCTGCGCTATGTGTTGTCGACATCCGTCGGGAGATTTTTTCCCAAATTATTGTGTGAACGCCTTTAATTACCAGTGTTACGCTGACTTGTTTCGTATTTTAAGTGTCTTCCTCTTTGCATATTTGCACCATCGTTGATCTTCTTTTCTTTAGATGAAGCAATTCTGTTTTTAGTGATGCCGATGACGTTGTCACGCGACAATGTTACATAGCAATGTGATTGGACGATATAAATACGGGATTTCCCTTTTTCTAAAAATATGTCGCACGTGACGTTTCCCGCGGTGAATATCCTTTTCATGGAGTGAATTTCCTTTCTATCGAGTGAATATCCTTTTTTATTCATTTTAATGTCAATGCAACTTTACCATTAGTATTTATATATTATAGAATAATGTTTTTTATCTGCACTGAAGAGACATAAGTTGTCAAAATGGCCATAAGCACAAACTAAATGTATAGCAAGTTCTGTATTGAGTTATTTGTTACCACTGGGTCAATGAATTATATGCAGAAGGTAAATTTACAGTCAGTTAGTTCGGTATTTAGTTATTTCATATTATAACCAATTTATTTTTATTGAAATGTAAGTTATCGGAAACGCAACTATATAGTTTCTGTTGGGAATCTTAAAAAAAGTATTATTACGTCTTTTTTTGGACATCCAACATAAACAAAAAACTGACATTATCTCAATATCTGGATGAGTTCTCTCATTGAATTTCTATTTAACGCTGCAAAATATTTTAGCAATTGGAAATATTATGTTGAAATGTTCAGTGTCAACCAATGAAGAAATTAAAAAGAAAATATTAGACGAAACATAACCAGTTCCCCTTTTTCTGTTGCAAGAAGAGAGGACATTAAAATATCTCCTGGACTTGAGAGGCGAGCATACAATTTCATATTTAAATATAATAAATAGAATATTACTTTTCATTACATGTGTTTTTCAATAATGTTTCAACAATGTACAAATTTTTTGTAAGTTATGATTGTTTCCTCCAAATTAAGAATGACAATAAAGAAATTCTATGGCAACGGTTATTGCTGTCACAATGTAGTATAAAATGTTAAAAAATGTAAAAAGA